>WEKY01050374.1:0-15268 GCA_013390045.1 Picathartes gymnocephalus
GGAGATGATAAATTCCACATCAGCAACCTGTTCCTTATCATCTGTCCCACCACAATCCACATCAGGATGTCATCGTTATAGAACAACAAAAAACACATTTCAAGAAATCTAAAACCCCCTAACTATTTAAAACCTAAGACCTGGCTTTCATTCAAAACCAGCTCTACAATTAGCAATACTTTCAGACAGTATCAGCTGGGTTCCCAATGTACATGATAATGTCACAGAATAACCCCAACTGTAACTAATTTAATTAAGACTTGATCCTCGAATACAAAATCACTCCTTTTCACCAAATCATGATGCTCACTGACCTATAGGAGAGAAAACAGGCAACACAGACAGGGAACCATTCTCTGTCATTTAACCCTTTTGTTTATTCAGTTACAAGGGAAATGTATTACTAGTGTAATTCTCATGAGAACCTCTTTAACATAAACAGAGGAATAATTCCAGGTAGCCACATGAAACTACTATTCTACACAAAAGATTATGTTTCACAGTTGTTCCTATTAGGCTTTCAAAGTTTTGAAGATACTTAAACCTCTCCCAGTCTACATTAAGTGTAATGAATGTCCTGAATTTTAGAAGTTGGTTGTGGTTTAAACCAAGCTGACAATTCAGCTCCATGCAGCCTCTCTGTCAGTCCTCACCATGATGAGATGGGGGTAGAGAATCAGAAGTGTAAAAGTGATAGAACTTGTGGTTTGAGATAAAGACAGTTTTATAGGTAAAGTGAAAGTTGTGCATCTGAGCAAAGCAAAATAATGAATTCATTCACTGCTTCCCATGAGCAGGCAGGTGTTCAGCCATCTTCTGGAAAGCCAGGATTCATCACATGTAACAGGGACTTGGGAGGACAAATGCCATCTCTCTGAATGCCCTGCCCTTCCTTCTTCCCCCATCCTTATGTGCTCAGCACGATGCCACATGGCACAGGATAGATATCCCTTGGGTAAGTTGGGATAAACTGTCCCTGCTGTGTCCCCTCCCAGCTCCTTGTGCACCCCCAGCCCTCACTGGTGGGATGGGGTGAGGAGCAGAAAAGGCCTTGATGCTCTGTGTCAGCACTTGTAAGCACAGCTCAGCAGTAACAAAAACATCCCTGTGTTATCAACACCGCTTCCAGCACAAATCCAAAGCACAGACCATACTAGCTACTGTGAAGAAAATTAACTCTACCCCAGCTTAAGCCAGCACAGAGCTAAAATGTCACACTGAGTTCTAGAAAGTTGATGACTAGTGCTCTGATGATTAATTCTGCTAATGAGGGAGTAGAGGGAAAAGAGAGAAGCAGGAGACTGACTCGGCATAAAATGGATCTCACAAAATGCTCAGAGGCTTCTTGAACAGCATATATTAACATACAAGCTAATATGACAGCTACTGATTCTACAGTTGAACCCTTCATCTTTGGGTTCATGGATTTTTTTTCGGCCTGAGTAACTGACTGATTTTTTAGGTCAGCTCTGCTTCTGATGGTTTATTTTAAACAAGATAGATGTATACAGTGGCTGCCTGTCCTGATAGGATGTATAAGCACCTGAAGTTGCTTATACCTGAAGTGCTGCAGTGCCTCATCTTTGTCACTTGGTCACAAGGCAAGGTGCCCAGAGCTGAGTGCAGTACCATGTGATACCATGAGCCAGTCACATGGTGCAGTGTCCGTGTGAAGCCTTTGAATCTGTTGAGCTGTCCAGTGTGGGTCTTGGAGAGCATGGAGAATGATCCATTGGGGAAATGAGATTCACCGACCTGCCTATGTAGGATTCTTCACTCCGAAATTCTCACTGCATATGATCCTGTTTACCTGAGCTTTTAATTTTATAACATACAGTCACACCTGTGTTTTTGGGTTAGTAGACAGCCCATAGCTTAGTCCTGGAAGGAGATTTAAACTGGAGATTAAAAAAAGTAGAACAGGGATCTTTAATAAAGTCTCTAACTTCAGTTTCAGAACCAAACACTTCCTTCATTTTAATATGCAGAATGCAAGTAGTTTGCCTTGAATCTTATTTATACTCATCTAAAAGTTTAGGAGGACATGAATTAACACAGGAAGCTGAGACACAAATGTATAAATACACTTTTATAAAATGAATTGACAAAAAATTTATACATTCCTCAAATGGGCAGCCAGAGTCCTTATATTTTTCACCAAGCTAGCATGCTATTAATTGGTTTGAACTAGGTAAATGTGCAGCTGTGCACTTACTGTTCTTCAGACATCTCACAGTCCGATTTTTGAGAAACAGGAAGATAAGATTAAAAAAACAAATATCAAAATAGTTATTTCTCTGTTGCTGCCTGTTTCTGTTTTACATTTACATTTTGTGTTTACTGCCACTGTGCTGAGATTTCCAGATTCAAAATCACTTTTCTTGTGGTTCCATTGGGTGCAGTCGTATATTTAAATGTACCCATGACAAAATCATTCTCTCTGGGACTGATGAACGCTGTATTTTCCTTTGACTCTGACCCTGTTCTCTGCTTTGTGTCTGATAGTGAGCACATGCATTTTTCAGGTACTTGTCCTCATGCATGGCCAGCTATTAGGAGACTGTATAGTGAAAGGTGTTTTGTTCCTTTTTTTTTTACTCCCAATCATCTAAGTTCCATTTAATTAAGTTCCATAGCACAGCAAAACACTTATATTGTATATCTATTTGTAAACATAAGCCATTCATTTCTGACCTTGCTGTTGGGAGCAGTGGGAATGGTGAATGATAATGAAAAGAATAATTACATTCCAGGTGTAACACTTAGGTTCCATTGTTTTTACAACAGTTTGCATATGACTTGGTTTCCACTCTGATGAAGGAAAAAACCTTTTTAGACAAAAATAATGTGGGTAATCTCTTCTACTCCAAAAGAAATTTTTTTTTGCAGTTTCAATAGTTAAAATATGTCATATGCAGCCATTTAGATATAATATTTTAATAAATATATGGTATTTAATAAAGATGTATTTCAGTACTTAAATGATGTTTTGCAATTCATTACATTTTGAAAAGTGCTGTGTTGGTGTAATTCTCTTCCATTCAGGTCAAAGGCATCATTTCCTAAGCAAAAGTGTTAGTAGACTTATTTTGAAAATCCCTTTACTAACTAATGTGAATGGCATGCATCATATGCTAATCTCCTGGTTGCTTTATTTAGAGACTAAAAATTAGAACAGGAAAGAATTCTCTAACATGGCCCTTAAATGCACATTTTTAAAAAAGATGAAATGAAATATACAACCCAGAATATTTTAAAGCAACCACAACCCTTTTTACCTTGAATGAAACCGTATTTTGCTCGTTTCTGATTTTATGCGGTCTAAATATCAGCAGGTCTGTAGTATTATCTCACATTATACACAGATTTGTACCTATGAGTGTGTACATATGTACACACACACACCCCACCCTCCAGATTTTGAAGGGTGACAAATACTGGGGTGCTTTCTATTAGCAGTTGTTTTGGCTTTTGATACAATTGTTTACTACTGAATAACAACTCTGCAGCAGTCTGGATGAAATAAAAAAGCCTCCAACCTCCAGATTTAAGCACTGGGGTTGATGAAACAAGCTCTTCAGGAGGATTTGAGTTATCAAGGCTGGTGTGATTGACACCCATCATCTTCTGACGAGTGCCACTGTCCTGTAATGTTCAGTGCTATGTTTCACATCTCATCCTGCCTCAGCAGTGCAGAGCCCGTGTGTGGTGCCTGGGCAGGGTTAGTGGTGGCTCCAAGGGACCAGGGGCACCTGCCAAGTGGAAGGCTGGGATGCTCCCTGTGCCACTGCCCTGCTGCCTGCTGGAGGTTGTCCATCTACATGCCTAAGCTTAGCTTCTGGGGGCAGGTGGCTGTGCCTGCAAGGCATTCTTTATTAGATAGAGCAGAGCCCAAACCAGCTGCCAGCTGCTGCTTTGCCCAGATTCATCCTTGTCCTGAATCAGATCACCAGACAGTGGCAGGGATCTCAGGATCTCAGCTCATTTACATTTTAAGTCAAGGACTCAGGGGTGAGACCTGGATCCAAGCTTTCAATGTTTCTAGCCTCCCACTTTAGGGAAACCTCGTAACAGGTTAGCCAAGAGGGTAAATGCACAGATCTGTGTTTGTGAGGTGTTCTCTGATAACTATCTTTTTAGCAAGACCGTTCCAAATCTTCTATTGGCAATGTATTTGCCTGCTGTTACTCTTCACCCAACATAGTACAATGCTACAGCTCCACTAAAGGCAGGCAGTCAGCTTCTGCAGCTTGCTGTGGTGCCAGGCTATCCCAGTGCTCTGAGGACTCCTCATAAAGCAGGAGTGGGGAGTTTGTTTGTTTATGTAAGTGTTTAGGTAAGTGTGTACCCTAATCAGAGTCTACAAGAGCCTATGCAGGCCTTATGACAGGCTCCATCATCTCTTTTCCTTGACATATTGTGAGAGCAGTTGGATTGCAGGGTACTGCTCAGCCACGGTTCATTTTGTCCATCTTTCCTTTGAAGATGCCCGTGGTCTCAGCCTGCCCTGAGGCAGGAGGTGCTGGAGCCCAGTGAAAGTAGCCTGGGCTGTCCTGAGTGGTTTTTGAAACAACAAGCCGGATGAGGCCTTACTTGCACTGCAGGTAAAGACTGGTACAAACGCCTTGAACAAACCTGGCAATCTTGGGCATCGCTGACAAAGTCCCAGAATGGTCAAAATGTCTCTCATTTTGTCTTTGAACCACTTATACCTCAGTAATTTTTGGATTAAATGCATTGAACAGAAGAGTTGTAAAATGACATGACAGTGGAATTAGGCTCAAATGTGCAGTATCTATACCACAGGAGGAACAACACTCTGGAATTAATTGAATTTACTGACTTCAGTGACATTTTATGATGTATCCTTCTAATTAATCTGTATACAACACATTGTGAATTTTGAAGAGCTAGAAACTGAGTCTAAAATACCAAAATATATATAAAGAAAATGCTTAAGTGATATTTTTTCCCTGAAATATGTAGCCTCTGTGACTAATGGTTTTATTACATTTTTAGGCTTTGTTGCTAGTAAAAAAAATGCTTAATTTTTAAAACACTGTTGTTTTTACTACATTAATGATACAGGTGTACCACTGAGGTGCAGCCTATATGTATTCATGTTTGATTTTGAATGGCATAAATGTGTATTGGTCCAATCTAACATTATGCATAAGAGGAAATTACATAAATACTGCATTGCGTGTCAAAGACCTTTATTTTTGGTACAATAAATATCTTTCCACTATTACCAGGAGGAGTAGGTGTTATTAGCTTCCAACAATGCCAGCATTTTCCAATATTTTATGTCTAACAAAAGAAGAGAAAAGGTTTCTGGATATGAATCTGAATTTATGTTTCAGGTATTGTAAATGCTCTTAACAGCGTGATTTTTCCTTATGCTGTATGAAGCTTAGCTCTGTTTGGCAGAGTTTGAATCTCAGTTCTCTATATAACCATTGCAGTAGAGGTTGAAGGTGAAGCAATGATAATACGGTACTTGAAATAAAGTGATTTTGCTAACAGACCAGTGAACATTGTCTGTTTATACAGAAATAGTGTTTAAACCTCTGCTGAGTTTACTCCATCGCTTGATGAAATAGTTTCTCGCTTGGGAAGGCAATGTGCCTTTCTGATCTTTGGGCTGGTCGGTGAGGAAAAGATTTCACTTTCTGTAGTTTAGGGTAGTGCTTTTGGCATTGTCTCTGTGATTCAGGACCATGGTGTTAAATGGTATTAAGACCTACATACAGTAAGTTGGAAAGTAGGATGGCATAATAAACAAGTGAGTCAATTGCCTTGTACTGTAAGAAATACTGAAAATAATTCTTGTAATCTAACCATGACTTCTCATGACCTTGTTCTGACACCATGACTCAGTGACACAATTTTATCCCCAGGAAAAGTCTATTATTAACTTCCTGTGGGCCGAAAAACTGGAGAAGAAATAAGGTTATTTGTGGTTGTTTATTTCATTCTCTTTCTGACACTTCTCTGCCTCCTGATTCTTCCTAGTGCCTGGAGCCCTGCAAAGAGTCCTGGGACCTGAAGAAAAGCCATTGCCAAAGCTTCTGTGAGGTAGGTCAGCCCAAGGGCACACTTTCTCACTTCGTTCTAGCAGTCTTTTTCATTTAAATTATAAGCTTCAAGGAGACAGCTGAAAACCATGGTATTTTGGCAGCATTTGCCTTCATTTGAAAGGATACACATTTAACAATGTAGCCATATTAATTTTGAGTTTAAAAAGGGTTTTTTTCTGACCAAATAATTTATCTCAACTTGTACTTTAAAGACTTGATCCAGTCACACTTACATAGGAAGGTGCTGTTACATCCCTCCTCTAAGATGCTATTTCTACCACTTGCCCTTCTATCTTTTCTGGCCATGTGTAAGAAAGACAATCATTGTTTAAAAGATAAAATGTCATTGTGTGAAAAATCCTTGTGCAGGATAGCTAGAACAGATGACTTTCTCTATGTGAAAGTCTGATTTATAAAAGAGTAGCTCCCCAGGAATAACTGGGTTGAAGTTCAGAAGACTAATGTCTAAATATGTAATTATTCAAGAACAAATATTTTGAAAACTATTTTTAACCATCTATCAGAACAATCTGTGAAGAAGCAAACCTGAATCAGTCAAACTACAAAAAAGGAGATTTTTTACTGGATTTGAAACCTGGCTCTGAGTTGGTAGAAGTGATCTATTGCAGTTTTTAAGTGGTTTTTAGTTCAAAATGGAAGTATCAGCTCAATAGAAAGTTGCCTTATTATAAAAAAGGTTCAAATATATTCAAGTCCATGAAAGCGAATTCTTGGGAAGATTTTAATCTTTTCCTATTAAAAAAAATAGAAGTGACCTTAATTGATATACTGATCTTACTGGTACACTGATTTAATTCCTCTCTCTTTAGTGTGGACACTTTTTTTCTGGTATAAGAGAATGCCCTATGTTTAAATTTTAAGCATCATGAAGATGATTAGGAAAAGCTGTAATTTCAACTAAAAAAAATTTAGATGCAACAATGTGTTAATAGGTATTACTGAATTGCTGATCTGTGTAGTTACAGCAGAAGACAAAAGTTTCTCATGAAAACCAAGCCTTGTAAGAGTTCTTTAACCCAGATTATTTGCTACTTTCTCATATACAAAATTCTAGAGTACTGTAAAAAAGCAGTTTTAGTGGATCTAATTTATGTCGTTCTTGTATATCGCTCTTCGCTCGGACTGTATGTTTCCAGATATGGGTGAAAATATGTATAAAATTGGTTTTAAAGGAAAACATTTGTAGAACACTGTTCTATTGTAGTTAAAAACAGTGAGCATCCTTCTTTGATTAGTGTTTTGTGGTTAAAGCTAAATTTAGAACTTCAAAGGCCCATAATGAGGAGCAGCACATTTAGCAGCTAACTGAAAAATGAGCTGTGAAATAGGGTAAGGAGGAGAAGCCTTGAGGACGTATTATGCCTCAGGGAGCTATAACATTTTTAATTAAGTAGCTGCAAATTTGTGATGTTTTAGGATTTGAAATTAGCTTCAAACACAAAAGCCCGGGACCACTTTCCTTTCTCTCAGACTTATGTATACTCCATAGACATTGATTGAGTTAAAGGAGGCTGTTTTCCTGTGCGAATGTTTTCAATCTTTTTGCATTTTGTAAAAAATCTGGAAGCAACAATTTATCTTTGTGTTTCTCAAAGTCCCTGCTTCATGTGTTACTTCTTAGCTACCAAATGAGTGTACTACTAAATGTTAAAGGCAATGTGTGTGAAGGACAATTTATCTGATTCCTTTTTTTTTTTTTTTCTTTTTTCTAATACATTTAGTTTCCTGCTCGTTTAGCTTTTTAACTGGTTAACCATGGCATCAGGTGCATTCCAGTCGGGGGAACAGCAGGAGTGCATGTCCAAGAATCACTGGGGTCAGTAGGAGGCATAGAGACTGCTCGTTTTTGCAGCATTTAGGCTGGTTAAGCCTGTAACACCCAAATCCATGCTTGAAAGCCTGATTCAAGGATTCTGGACTGTTGTATATGAAAAGGTGGAAGGGGTAATGTAGGGATACATTCTTGGGCCACAGTGATTTTAAAGAATAAATAGTCTGTGAAACACCTGGCCTTATGTAATAGCTCAATCTTCTTCATTTTGCCAGAAATATGAGAACAGTAAAAACAAGAAAGTAAAACATTTGAATATGAAGAAGCTTCAGCAATTGCATGACTAGTTGGATAGAGAGAGTGGGTTATAACTCCTATGTAGGCATAGGAACCTGTAAATCAGATCTGTCAGGGTGGAAGGTTTTTGGTTGCTCTAGAATAGAAAGGCCAGCTACAGACAATGCCAGTTACATGTTACAGTCATTCTGCGGGAATCCCTTCAGCTCGTTCTGCACTAAACTAAACTAGGAGGAGATGTAATTTCCTTGTCACACACAATATTCTCCCAGGGTTCTAGATGCTATTTAAATACTGTTTTAAGTGGCCCTTGCAAACCTCTGTGTAGTACATATTCTGTAAAATGTCTATACATTGTAGGAACTTCTTAAATGTCTAGGACTAGATTTCTCAAGGAAGTAGCATTTACTTTGGTCTTTAATCACTACATTTAAAGCTTATTTTATTTGTATTTTCTGATGACCATTTTATCATAAAAGTACTTCCAGTTCCAGTTCCATGAAGAATTATACAATTACTACTATGCTGGCAAGAACATAAAGATGCTGCAAAATCTTCTCTTAGCCAGCTTAGTTCTAACAATATAATGAAACAAGATTCCTCTTATTTATCTAGAGTGGCATTACATCAGATATTATGGGGAAAGTGTTGTAAAGTACAGAGGAAGGAATGTGGGGTAGTCCAAAAAAAAAGAGACTGTCTGACCATTGCTTCCCCTTTGTTTTGGGAATGTTTTTAATCTGCCATTGAGCAACTTTATAGCCAGTCAATGTGAGGAAAACAAGGGAAAGCTGGCAGATATAAACAACATTGTTCCATTAAATATAGTGGTCTTACTTGAGGGAATTCATCATTCTGTATTTGGAATGCTTTTTTAGAAGTGGCTTGAATATATAAATCTTCAGGGATAGTCTTGCAAAAGCTGAAAATCTGAATAATCCGTTAGAAGGTCTTGGAAAATTTATAACATTTTTTGCTTTGGTGGGGTTTTGTTGGGTTTTTTGGTTTTTTTTTTTGTTTTGTTTTTTTTTTTCCTGGTTGTTTGTGTTGAAAATATACACTTCTTCTGTTTTCCTTTTAGCCTCTTTTCCCCAAGAAGAATTATGAATGCCTAACTAGCTGTGAATTCCTTAAGTACATCCTGTCTGTGAAGCAAGGGGACTGCCCAGCACCTGAGAAGGCCAGTGGTTTTGCAGCTGCCTGTGTTGAAAGCTGTGAAGCTGATGTTGAATGTTCTGGAGTGAAGAAATGCTGTTCCAATGGATGTGGTCATACGTGCCAAATTCCAAAAAATCTGTACAAAGGTAGAGATTATTAATATGTACTCAAATTGGGCTAATAAGTTCAGGCCATAGTGAAGTCTCCTAGTAAACCAGGACTTCCATTTGCTGGGAGTTTGTATGGACGGGAAGGAAAAAGAGAGGTGCCTGTAGAGATGTGGCTGCACAGTGAAAGGGTGGAAAGCCAGAGAGAAACGTTGCTTAAATTTCTGATTTTTTTCCTCCTTGTGAAGCCCATGTCTGGAAATCTGTGGATTGTAAACGTGTGGCTACTTAAGTATGAGTCATCTTAAGCAGAACAAACTTTGTGAATTTAGGTGAAATCTCAATTAATTTGATGCAGATGGGAGAGAATGCAGCAGGAAAATATTTAATGATAAACAGTTCATGTCCTGTTAATCAGAAATAACATTTAGGTCTACAAGCCAAGCAGGTGGGAATACCAAAGAGGAACTGTGAAATAATTTGGTAAAAGAACAAATCAACTCAGAACAACATAGTGAAAGATTATAATATCCACATATGCATATATATTAATTCATTATTTAAATCCAAGGCAATCTTATTCAAAAATTTTAATTGATCTGAGTCCTGAGATTCTGAGATTCTGAGTCCTGAGTTCTGAGATTGAGAAAGTGAAAAAAACATTTTCTTTGACATCCTTTGAAAAGAACATATAAGCCAAGAAATTACTTGCTTAGACAAATTCCAGATTTTCATTTACTGGAATTTAAAAAAGCTTTATACATGGAAATATTTGAAAAATGTTCTTCTGGTGCAGTAAAATAAGCATTTGTGAAAAGCATAGTCTTTTTCCACACAGTTGGTGTTTTTATTAGAAGTGAATGCTTCTTACATCAGTGATAAAAAATAAATATTATTCAATTATTCACTTATTAATCAGATAGCGTGGGCTCTCTGTGGGAGCCTAATCAGCAGATCTCTGATCTACGCTCCAGGCTAAGGTCCGAATCCGTGCTTATTTCCATCTGTGGATGGAAACATGATAAAATAGATAAAGAAGGTGGTGGATTTATTGTTAAATTCATTATTTTAACTAAAATGTTAATAAATCTTTTTCAATGTGTGCAGAAGGAAAACTCTCTTGTTTGCAGGCTACTTTAGAGCAGCCCCTTTAAAACATTAAGGAATTAGTACACACCAGTACATAGCACCTTTCAATATGAAAGTTATTAAAATGGATCACTTATTTATTTCTTTTGTCTTTTTGAGACAAATGACCAGAGTGGTAAACAGGCATTCATGTTGTATACGTAATGATTTACAGTCAAGCTCCATGCCACAACTGCAAAGCATTCTGGTAAATATAATAACTGGAAAAGGTAAAAACAAACAAACAAATCAAACAGGATTAGGTGCTGCTGGAGCTGAAACAGCACATGACAGGATATGATACATTCTGTAACCACACACTGGAAGGTCTCCTCTGTTTGGCTTGATTAAATGGGAGCAGAACTAACCTTCCCTCACATCTTATCACTGATCTGCAGGAGGTGCTGCCTTGTAAGAGCATATATGTCTTGCAGAGGAAGGGCAAGCTCAATACCCTACTGCCTTCTCAGCTGATGAATTCAGCTAATTAGCCTCTTCAACCTGTCTTTCTGCAACAAAAGACAAATAGAAGTGGAGCAGGCTTGCTATTCATTTCTTCCAGGGGTAAATGACCTTCCTATCACTAAGGAAGAGCAAACTCTGCAAGCATGACTAAGATCTAGTGAGTAAGTTCAGTACTTACCATTTTGACAGCACTCACAGCTTGAAAATGAACTCAGGTTGAATCTAAGAGTCTGCAGAAGTTTCTATAGTTTTACTGTTGATCAAGTGCTGGAGATTAGTTGCAATGGTAGATGTAAAATTCACATCTGATTTGCTGGATTACCAAACTGAATTTGCCCTCTAGTACTGAGTGCTAAAATCCAATCCTAAAAAATATTAATGTAAGTACACGGCCACCAAAGACATACATTACAAATGTTTTTGGATTAATGTAATAAGTATTTTTTCATCTCTGTTGGGAGTATTACTAATTAGTTATGTAGTCTTCACATATTTATGTCCCTTTAGTGGAGATATCAAATGTTCTCTCCTACTCTTGTGTCATTGGCCTTATCCCCCTTCTTTACACTGTCTCTGCTAGTGAAGGACTTGAGAAAGTGTCTCTGCAGATCTGTATTAAAAAAGGTAAATTGTGAAGAGTAGATTAGGACATTCAAAGAGTCTGATGGTATGACAAGATTATAGTAAGATAACTGGGGTCAGATGGTCACCCACAGTTTAATCACTCTTTTCATGCTTAAAGAAAAACAGTATTGTATTATAAACACAGTGTACAGTTTTAAAAGAGTCCATCTCTGAGTCCTTGCACAACTGTGTTTACAATTGTATTGGTGCCATGGATGTACCCTTTACAAAGCCCTCCATGGAAACATTTTGAATTCTGGGGCAACCAATGTTTATGATACAGGTTTTCACAACAGACCTATGTGCACTTTTCATGGCATAGAGATGCATGTGCTGTTTGAAAGACACCCTTAGAAACATTTTTCCTGGACTCTGCTATTGCACACATACGGTGGTTTGAATTCTTTGATTAAGCACTGCAGACTTTGGACTAATGCAGACTTCGGAGCACTGCGGACTGAGGACTAATTTGTTCCAGCACGAAAAAAGGGGCTGACCATTTACATAATAAAAGGCACATTGAAGGGTAATGGGATCTTCACATCTGGATATTAAACTGATGGTGCTGGTTCTACAAAAGTATTTTAAAATGCACTTGTGCAGTGCTCTCACTCTTTGCGCTGTTGCGCTCCATCTGCATGCAATTACGTAACACCGGAGAGGCTGAGATACTTGCAATCAAGTGAATCCAACGGCCCCTAATGAAAAGCAGCTGGAAGTTTTCTTAACATGCAAATTGTAGGATTATTGTTATCATAACTAAAGAAGTGGAAATCCGAAGTCACATTCGTTATGTTAGGCTAAGACTTCAGGCTGCTAAAGGATATCAAGGGTCTAAGCTGCTGTGATAACCAAATTTAGGTACTGTATTTTTTCAGGTGGATTTAAAGTTTCTTGAAGATCTTGATGGTCATTTTCATTTACTTGTAGCTACTTGTATACTCAGATATATAAGAAGACCTCTTAAAATATAAAAGTGGTTTGTTCACCTGAGGAAATTTTGGTACTCAGTCATCTGTGGCAGACTGAGTAGGGAGCAATTTAACTAACACATTCAGCTGGCCTTATGTGGACAGTCATTGAAACAACAAAATAACTAAAGTGCATATGATAACTTGCTAAGAAAGTTTATATGTCAGCATAGAAATCTTGTTTGTGACATATCCTCAAGTGACAAAATGCTGCACACTCAAATGGAAGGGTGTATAATGTCTGTCTAGAGAAATGTATCTAACAGTTGATTTGTTGTTTTAATCAAAAGATACCAAATTTGAAGAGTTTTTTTTTCCTTCAAGCTACTGCAGATGTTTTCAAAAAGGTGATATTACTGGCAGTATAAACAACAGAAATAACCATCCTTTGGTGTCACTGTGTAATGCGAAATCACAGTAATATTTTAGAAAGATAATATCTTTCTCTGAAATGCAACAATTTGACAATATACATTAGATATAACATATCTATTCCAATATGTCTTGGAATTACCTTTCCTAGCTCTTCAGGGAAGAGCGGGGAGTGGCACATCATGCAGTACAGCTGCAGCATGTGAGTCAATAAGATCATGCAGCCATGAAGAAGCAAACAGCTTTCTTAAGTACATCAGACTAATGTAAGATGTATGAAATAATCACGCTTCACTGGTCTGCACTACTAAGAGCTTAGACACAGTCTATGTCCAGTTTTAGGCTTGGCTCGAGAAGGGCTGTTGGGCAACTGGAGAGTCCCGAGAGGCAACTGCAAGAGTGAACAGAGGTCTGGGAACACCGATTTTAAAGGGAAATGGAGTGCACTGTGGCTATTAGACTGAAGAAGAAGACATTCAGAAGCATGATAGCAATCTTGTGGTACATGAAAAGCTTCTCCACAGATAAAAGAAGGAATCTGTTCCCCATGATCCACGAACATCTTGGACCAGTACTGAGTTTATGATGCAGCTGAGGAGACTAAACAAGGCAGTGAGAAAGCTTTCTTGTAGCAAGGATATAGAAGTAGTGAAACAGACTACTATGTGATGCTGTGGAAAATGTGTTTAAGGATAAATTGGGTGAAGAACTGAACAGCAGGTATAGCTGATTCTGCTTGGGATCAAAGGGATCTTTCTCCCATTTGTATTTGGCAAGTGTTTCCTGTAAAGTCAGTTTTAGCTTACGACTTTTACGTCCGTCAGTTTTTTAATGAAATAAATAATTTTGAAGATTTTTTAGAAACAAATTTTAATGTTAGCAGAGATGGGTTAGTTAGGAACACTTCTGACACTTCCATGCTTATCATTCCTCCCATTTTGGCCTTTTCTCTGACAAACAATCTTTTTTTTTTGTTTTGTTTTGTTGGGTTTTTTTTTTGTTGTTGTTGTTGTTGTTGTTGTTGTTGTTGTTGTTGTTGTTGTTGTTGTTGTTGTTGTTGTTGTTGTTGTTGTTGTTGTTGTTGTTGTTGTTGTTGTTGTTGTTGTTGTTGTTGTTGTTGTTGTTGTTGTTGTTGTTGTTGTTGTTGTTGTTGTTGTTGTTGTTGTTGTTGTTGTTGTTGTTGTTGTTGTTGTTGTTTTTGGGGTTTTTTTGGGTTTTTTTTGTTTGTTTGTTTTGGTTTGTTTTGGTTTTGGTTTTCCTCTTTTAATACAGATTCATCTACAAATGCCTTAATCATATCTTGTAAATTACTCATGTATTTTTGTCTGTGTGTTCCCACTACAGGTGTTCCACTGAAACCCCGGAAAGAATTAAAATTCATAGAACATCAGTCTGGAGACCTGGAGGTGAAGTGGTCTTCAAAATTCAATATTTCAATTGAACCTGTGATCTATGTTGTTCAGAGGAGGTGGAATCAAGGAATCCATCCAAGTGAAGATGATGCTACGAACTGGCAAACTGTGGCTCAGGTCAGTTCTTTGTAAGCAATATGGATCCAGTCTCAGAATGTCACAAATCTCTTGAAAAATGTAGAATTAATGACAAAAATCCATTCAAGGAAGTGCATAAGATACATAGTCCTTCTGAGTTTAGGGGATTCATTGCACAGTGTCCAAGGCATGGCTTGGGTCTTGTCAAAAGTTCAGAAATCCAGCTGGTGAAAAGGCTATTTATCTTTTAAAAAAAAAAAAAAAGGAAGAAAGACTGAAAAACAAAAGACTAAAACTTTTGTTCTTTGTAAAGTTCTTTTTTTCAGGTGTGACCCTCCCAATTCAGAAACGTCTATGATGTCATGCTCTTATCACTCAGTCCAGTCCAGACTGAAAATGCAAGATTCATGAACAAATGTTTCTTAATGAGAAGCAGCCAGCAGAGCATAAATTTTCACTTAGTTCCTTCCCAGTTTCAATCTGGTTTTTACCATGCTGACAGTCCACCTGGATGGCAGAGTTCCAGTCATTTATCTTACTGCTTCACTCTCATCCCTGCTGACAGGAAAAGTAAAATGCTGATTTTGAAAAGAGCTGCAAAATATCATTATAGCTAGGGAAAAAAAAGGAAAGAGAGAATTAAGTAGAACCATCCGCAAAATACAGTAAGGGATTTAAATTCTGTGACAATTTCTGTCCATTCTCAATTCAGATTGTGTGGGAAAATGCTGTCTTACAATAGCATCAAGCTTGGGAGACTGAACACTGATGCCTTGAATTTTAA
>WEKY01050391.1:0-22659 GCA_013390045.1 Picathartes gymnocephalus
ATTGAAATAAAATAAAATAATAATATTAATATTGATAACTTGTAATAAGAAGGAAGATAATAAAAAAAAAGAGATTAATAAAACCCTAGAAAGACAAGGGATGCAAATAAAAAACAATGGCCAGTGCCAAGCCAGTCCCTGAGCGGTAATCTCCAGCCAATTTTCCCCCTAGTTTGTATGGTGAGCATGACACCACATGGTCTGGGATATTCCTCTGGTCAGCTGGGGTCAGCTGTCCCCTCTGTGTCCTCTCCCAGCTCCATGTGCACCCCCAGCCCATTGCTGGTGGGGTAGGGTGAGAGGCAGAAAAGGCCTTGACCCTGTGTAAGCCCTGCTCAGCAGTAACCACAACATCCCCATGTTGTTACTGTTTCCAGCACAAATCCAAAACACAGACCTGTACCAGCTACTGTGAAGAGAATTACCTCTACCCCAGCCCAATCCACCACTTCTTGATACAAACAGTTAAAATACACTCTTCTTCGTTTTCAAGATACAAATGTTGTCCACTAAAGCGTGAAACCTCCAAGGACATGCCCATTGGTTTGTACTATTTATGAGATATGTATTATTTATTTGACCTAAATATTCGTGTATGCCTTTCCATCACATAAAAAAAAAACGTGCAAGAGATTGTACAGCCCATGTATTGACATGCTGCCTGGAACTAGTTAACTAGTTGTGTAAACCATGCCTTTTTTTTTTTTTTTTTGTTCTGTAGCTGCTGTGGTGTAGTTGTGTATCAATTCTACAGACTGTCTTCTTTGGTCTTTTATTTCAGTGGTTTGACATTTACTTGCCTGTGTAGTATGTAAACTCTGGTTACCAGAGTAAGCAAAGTTTGGAATATATTTATTTTAAGCATTTTGGTTCCTCTTTAAAATTGTAGACATAGGAGCAGGCTCATTAGAAGTGAGTCAATCTGAATTGATTTCAGAACAAACACAAATGTTGAAAACCAGACAAGTTTGGTAAAGAAAAAGAAGGAATACTCCTCATACATTTCTCAGCTGTACCACAGCATACAAAAACAAGCCCAGCAGAAACCAGAACTTTGCCTGAAATTAATAACTGATTACCTTTGTTATTGTCAAATCATTGTAAAAGTGAAATAAATAAAATCACTCACTATGTAAAACCCAAAACACTTCAGCTGTGACTCGGCTTCCAAAATGTGAAATACATTTAATACTAGTTTGAGTAGACCTATGGTTTGGCCACAATTTTTCTGTCTGTTCTAAACACCTGTTTTCATTTAGCTGTACAAGATGAACAACAGTTCTGTACTTAGCTTTAAACTCTGAACAGCTCTACTGAAATCAGTGATAGCAGTTGATTTTGAACACAATCCACAGTATCACACTTCATTTCTTCTGGAAAAGAAATATTGGGGAAAAACTACAGTGTAACTGGACAAACTGATGGGAATCTTATAAGATTACTATAACACATTTAAAACTCAACAGTGCTCTCGTGGCTTCATTGTTTCCTTTCTCTTTAAATGCCAGCTCATTTCTCCTGCCCTTGTGTTACTTGAAAGTTGACACATTTCATCCTGAAGCTCCAGGAAAGATCTGTGACAGGGGAATATTTCAAGGAAATAGAAACAAAGTAGAAGAAAACAAATAAAATTTTGTTCAATAAGTGAAAAAGATGGTTCCTTAAATCTGCATTATTAGTTGATTAGTTGGTACACCTTAGTCCAGAAATCCAGGCTGGTTCTTCATTTTCTGTTCTAGTGGATTCAAAAGTAAAAACAACTGCATGATCCACCTATGTGTTTAATGACTTGCTGCATGCAATTTTG
Organism: Picathartes gymnocephalus; assembly: GCA_013390045.1. NCBI lineage: Eukaryota > Metazoa > Chordata > Aves > Passeriformes > Picathartidae > Picathartes > Picathartes gymnocephalus. The sequence continues at coordinate 1,808 of WEKY01050391.1, forward strand.
AGTTGTTTGTAGTATTCAACTGTGTCATTAGTTTTACCATTCTCATATGTAATAATTTTTTCATACATCATTGTACCTATGAAGCATTTTCAAACAAGCTACTTTGGTCTACATCTGTAATAGCTGTCTTATAGAATTATTGATAGATTAATCTTGTAATTTCCTTATTGCATCAAATCCATCAAAGAAGATTTTAAGCAAATGCTTATTTTAGTGTCTTGCCCACTGTTTTATGTTACTCAATAGTTAAGATGTGGGCTTGACTTTTGAGAAATAGGAGGTCAAACTCATGTTTTGCTCCATATTTTCTTTGTAAACTAAATCCCTGTGCATGGGAACAAAATTAGTGTCTTGTATCCTCTAGCCCTCCAGTTTCCCTATGTATCTTGTTTAGGGTTAGATGATGTCTGAGTGTAATTTCAACTTGCTTAGTTTAGGAAGGACCAGTCACTCTGGAAATGATTGCTTCTCTTTCTCTTCATGATGAGAAGCAATTATTAAACTGGGTTTATATTATTAAACCCAGTTTAATAATTCAGATAAAGAAACTAAAAGTTCTATGAGGTGAACCTCAGTCTTCCAGTGTTTCAGCTCCTACTCTCTGCAGCAGACATGGCAGAATTACCATGCCTCAGGAAGCTGCCACAAGAATGCTAATAATTCTGAGGTATTTATGCATCATAATAGAAGCTTATATGAATATAAATATTTATCTCATGTGAAAAGGAGAACTTCTATCTCCATCCAATTTAGACTTCCTCGCGCTTTTGCATTTACCAAATATGCTACGATTTGGTATTAGAGAGATTTTGCATATAAAATATGGGAAATCTGTGTTTTTGCATATTTTTACAGGCTTATTTAAAAGCAAAAATGTAATGGTATGTATATTACCAAGACTTCTAAAGAAAGGACAGACCCTTAAAGTGTCTTATTACACCTTAAAAAATAAGCAGCAATCCATCTTACAGCCATCCCTGGGAAAACTTCCTCTAAGAAGGGCCACATCAGTGAGGGATTTGAGACTTTCTAAATATAGTGTGGAACTTTTTCCTTTGACTGTGGAATTTGGAGGGCATCTGCATTCTGGAGTACCATTTCCAGCAGTGAATGTCGTGAAACATGGACAGCCTGAATGAATCATCATGACCTCATGTCACTTCAAAACATAGATAGGAAGCTGCATAATCAAAAAGTGCGTTAAGCTGGAGAGAGGCACTTCATAAAACTTTCCTAACTTTATCTGACCTTTCTTTTTCTTTTTCTTTTTTTTTTTTTTTGCTAACAGGCTGCATGGAAGATGACTCACTGAGATGTCCCATAGCCCAATAGTCATTATAGCCAAAGAAAGAAATTAAGACATGAAGTGGCAAATCCGATGGTGACCTCTCAAAGCTCTCTGATGGGCTGTGTTGCTGTTCCTTGTAACTTTCTCTCTGTGTATGTAGGAGTGGATCTCTGGCAAACCTGGGCTATCTGAAGATGGTTCCTCCTCCAAGTGGATAGAACAGGCTGTGTGTAGAGGGTGAATATTGCTGTGGTGTGCTTCACGGGAGAGTGTACTCCTGCATATGCTGCAGCATTCCCAGTGCTGTGTCACTTAGAGTTATGTCACTCATCGCTCTTTTTTTTGGTCTTATTACAGCTCAACAACTGGTAAGTTCAGAATTAATGTGCAGCAGTAACTTCCCATGGAGCAGATATTTAAGGCCAGTATTTCAATATCAGAATCCCATAGGCACAAATTAAAACCACTCTCCTTGCAAGATCTACAGCTCTCTTTCTGATTAGCAAGAGCCAGAAATTGTTTCCTGAAATGTCAGTTTTGCTACAGCTCAGTAATGGATGTGACACTAATTAAAGAAAGCAGAGGAGACAAAAGCATTGCTGTTGTAACTCTGGCAAAGCTGCAGGCAGATATGTATTTGACTCTAGTGTTGCATTTTGGATACCTGCACAGAATAATACTTGCATCTGTGCCAGTAATTTGTAGAACAGGTTATTTCTCTTTTGCTTCCTCTCTTTTGTATTAGGCACCCATTGGCAATGCAGAGGCATTTAGTTACTTTCTCCATGGAGCAGGCTGTATGGTTCAGGAAAAGCATGTTTTATTTCATGTGCATTTTCTTATGGAGCAATCTGCTCTTCTGTCTTTACAATGAGAATGAAAGAAGTCTGAAAAACGTAAGTGAGAGCCATAGGAAAAGTAATGTAAATCTCTGATACAAATGGGATGGAATACATGAGAAAGAAAGTATCAAAAGGCTGTATTTCCTCTCTAATTAAAAGGAAATGGTCTGTACTGCAGTACTTCATGAAGGGAGCATTCCATTTCTATATAACTGTCTACAGACTTTTTGAAACACCCATGACTTTCAGAGAAGGCCCTGACCCTCTCATCTTCTCTTGGTCTGCAGCTCTGACCTGACAGCTGGAGCTGTCAAGATATAAACTGAACTTCAAAAAGTGCCAGTAGCGCTGTATGAAAAATATAAACATGGATCACAAAATTGCTGTAAAGGAGAGTTCAGCCAGTCCCTGGAGTCTAGAGGCCCTTTGCTTTATTCTCTCTGTTTATATTATTTTGAGCAGGTCCCTGATGAAGTGCTGCCTTAGACACCAAACCCAGAAATCAACAATTATTTTTTAACTTTAAGGTTGGTAGGATTCAGTGCCTTGGATGGGTACATACAGAGTGCATGGATGGGAAGATTAAATGTAGCAGTTGGTTATTTTCCCGATTATACATCTTTTGTAGGATGCATTCTTGAGCTGGTAAGAGAGTAGGTAATTGGGCTTTACTTGGCTGTGGCAGCAGCCAATGCTGAGTGAAATGCTTGGATGGACACAGGTTCCAGAAAGCTGCTGTGTTTTCCTCATTAGCCTTTTTCAACCCCTGTTCAAATAGTCAGATTGCTTTAGAATTAAGGTCAAAGTTAAGGGAAATGGTTAGTTCCTCCGTAAACCAAAGATGTCCAGACACAGGGAAGGAGAAATTCCTCCCTGTTATTATCCCACTACTGCTAATTTAATTAATAGCTCACTGCTGGCAGGTATTATTTTGTGCTACTTACTATACAACAATGCAGCATGGGGCTTACCAGTGAAGACAATGGGAGGTATAACTGACGGATGGGGGAGAAAACACCCCAAACCAGATGAGCTGGACAACAGGTGGTATGTGTGAGAAGGGAGGAGATGACAGTGCAGCAGGTTTTTATAAACCTGATCATTAGTTTGGCTCATGTGTGTTTACGAGGTATGGCCAGCTAGAATACATAATTGAGCTCAGTCTGGAGGCATTTAAGGCCACAGTGGCTTGGTGAGGGAGGAGTCAGTTCACATATGAAAGGCAGAATCTGAGAAAGCTCTGACAGGAGGGAGCATTAAGCAGATTTCAGGCAGATTTTATCCCGAAAATTCTTGAGACGTATTAGGGTAGCAGTGAGAGTAATCTCTGGTTTAGCTGATCAGAGAAGCTGCCCTCACTCACCGAGTTGGTGAGTTGGCCTCTTGGATCTTTTTTTTATTGTTTTATTGGTTTTTGTTGTTACTTGATGACCCAGCTGGCAGCTTTTAGTCTTCTCTTTTAATGTTTAATTAATTACATATATGTTTCCTATGGAGTTTCATTACACAGCTTGATGCTGGGTTGCTTTTTTTCAGTCTACTCTTCTGCACAGTTACTGCTTATGTGGCTTTTCCTCGTAGTGATGTGTTCTGGAGCAAAGTACATCTATCTTCTCTTAACTAAATAGCAGCCCACAAGACACAGTGTTACACAGCAAAAGTAAAAAGGGAAAAGTGACAAGAAAATGAGTTTATGGAAAAATGTAAGATCCTTTTCAACCATTAGGATTCCCATGAACATGCACCCCACATTTGTAACTAATATGCTGTATTTTCCACATACAAGATTGAAGCTAAAAGTGCTGAAATTATGTCTCAGTTGAAGTCTCTAAAAGTTTCTAGCAACTTAAATGTTTTACTATCACTTTTTCCAGTGGTGGGTACATGACCAGGAATTCTGAGCACAAATGCCATTCTTTTAAAGGTGATGAACTGGGGCAGAGATCAAGACCATCCTGCTCTTCCTTTTTCTTATTAGCTACAGTTATGACTGTAAGCTGTTTGATACAGAGGACTGTCTTCATCTATATTGCACTGTGTATCATACAATGCCACAGGCATATAAATAGAAAACAATGATGATAAACAAATGCAGATAACTGAGTAGCTGCCTCTACCTTTGTTGCTTTGAGAGTTTGAGATCTTATCTTTCGTAGGGGAATAAGGCAGACATGTAAAAATTGAAGGCTTTAAAAAAAAAAAATTTTTTTAAATAAAGCTTTGTACCTTATGTTTGAAAGATATTGCGATTATTAAGACCCCCAGAGAAATTAAATTGTCCATGGCTTAATTTGAAAAGTTGCTTCTTTATGCATCCAGAGTGCTAGTGCCAATTCCAGAAATCTTGTTGGTGTTTGGGAAGTCAAACAAGCAGAAATATTCAACTTACATTTTAAGAAACCCAGGAGATAAAATGAAAAAAAAAAAAGAAATAACACTAGTCTCAAATATACAGAGGTTCCATGAGCTGCTACAGAAACAGCCTATTTAAAGTCATCATATTTTATAAATAATCCAGTAAATTCTGGTGTGTGTGTGTTTCTGTGTCTATTGTTCCCATGAGACTTTGCTTGGTTTGATCTATGCTGTTTTATGTAGTCAACCTAAGTAAGAAGACAGTGCCAGCTTTTCTGTTGAAATGTATGTGACCTGCCAGCCAGCAAAATCCAGCATTTTTAAGAAAAACAGGCATTTTAATTTGTGAAAGGCATGTCCCAATCACTTAAAATGTGACAGTGAAAAAACTTCAAAGCTTTAATCAAAAAAGCTAAATAATAAAGGCAAAGTGCTGTACCTTGAGCTGGTTGTCATTTGGTGCAGATTTGTTGAACCCTCATGCTGGTTGCCAGGATAAAGATGTGATGCATGTTTCTGTTTATGTCTCTGGTTTTATTTGGATCTCTCTATTTTCTCCCCCCTGGGGAAGTTGTTCTTTGACCCAACCATTTTTACAATGTGAGCAGATATCTGCAGTAGCTATTTTCTTGCTGAAACAATTTATTTTCCTATTATTGCAAACATTAACTAGGCTCAAATGGGAACTGTAACAAGATAGTACTGTAAGCTTTGAAATTAACAGATTTGACACACTGAGTAGCTGTAGAAAGCCATTGGTGTAAAAAAAGGTATAGCAGTAAAATATCGTTGAATTTCGGTCTTGAAGTTAATTCACAGGTTGTTCTCAGAGAAAGTACTTCGCTGAAATTTCTTTCCAGTATGCTTCTGGAGTTCCTATTGTACTGTACCAGCCTTCAGAGAAAAAGAAGAAATCAAAAGGAGAACAAGCATGTTTTGTTTCCCTCTTGCTCTCCAATATTTTTATGCTTTTATTGGGAGTGAGCTGAGGGTCCTGCTTGACATGACAGCTTTTTCCTTTGTTTTGAGTCAATGTCCTCAGAGCTGCAATCACATTATCAGCTATTATCTTCCAGTCTCTGTGAACCCTCGTTGTCCTCACTCCACTGAGAAGCATCTGCATAATTTTTCTCTCTATGCCCTCTTCTTTCCTACCCCTTCCCAACCACTAAATCATAGACAATGCCAACCAGAGCCTGCCAGACCCACATCTGTGTATACACACACTGCCAGGCTGTCCTTCAAACAGGAGCGAAGTGGGAAATCATAGAAACAAGCTTCCAGCCATCCACAGCCTGCGTCTGCACAGGTCCTGTCAAATCAGCCAGCAAAATACTACAGGCAGCTCAGGCAGGATGAAAGTGGAAAAGAGATGACCTCCTATCAGCTGACGTGCAGTAACTGTGCACAGAGTCTGTGGCAGAAGCAAATCACAGCCACAAGTCTTTTCTTGCAGACATTTAACAGCATCAGTGCAGATAGGTACTGCAGGGCAGCTGACCCACAGCGACTCGTCACTGCCTTGTAACTTGTTTGTATGCCTGAGGCTTGTCATTTTTGGCCATGTTGCTACGGTATATTCAAGTTAGCCATGGCAGGAGAGTGATATTTGTATTTGAAAACATGTCCTGAAAACACAGTATCTCAGAGAACTGCAGCAGGAAATCCGCTGCATAAATGTGTTTGGGGAGCACATGTGGGGTATTGGTTCTGATAAAGGAAACTGTACTGCACAAGGCAGACAAGAGGACTGATGTGATACTGCTTTGTGTGTAACTTGCTCTGTCTTTTTTACTCTATGTGCCATCTATTTGGACATGGATTAGTCTTTGCAAAGCCAGGAAAATCATTCTTAGAAACAAACAAATGACAAAACCCTGTTTGTGTCTAGATTGCACAAAACAATTGTTTGGGCTGTTGGCATGCTTCAGTGCCAAAATAGAAACTTAGAGCAGGAAACAGATGTGGGCTGAGAAGATTGTAGAACGTACTGTTACTAGAGAGGTTTCTGTTCTGTATTGCTGATTTACTTTTTGGGATTCAAAGTTCAAAGCAGGTCACTCGTGGTTTTTCGCACCTCTGATCCTCACTGTGTTTCTACCCTTCAGCCAAAGATTTCAGTCCTCCAAGTTCTGCAGAATTTTATAGTAAGTGAGCCCTTGCAGTGGTTTCCTCAGATTTCCTAATTTTTTGTGTGCCTATGTCTTTCAATCTCAACCTCTTGTCTTCATTCTAATTTTTTGAAATTTGTCACCTCAGACCATTTATGAAACTTTCAGTCTCTGTACAAAACTTGAAGGGGATTGATTTCTCTTTCTAGTTTCATATATGTTGCTGAAGTCTTCTGTGACTACCTTGCACCCAGAACTCAACAGCAGCTCGCTACAGTAAAACACCTGAAGGCCCAATCTTTCCCTCTGAGTATTGAACTTGCATTAGAAACCCCAAAGAGCCTTAGTAAACCTGTTTTCAAGTCCTGCCAGAAGCATTAACTTGCTGCTCAGCTTCTGAACCCAGCAGAGCAGGCTGGTGTCTGCAGGCAATGTGCCAGTGATATTTTAGTGCAAAGTAGGAGTGTGCATCAGCAGCAATTGCCCCCTCAGCATGCTTTGTTTCACATCAAAAATTGGTGTTGGAGCACACAGATTGAATTCCCTTCAGACATCACTAAACCAAAGATGCCCTTCAGGAGCAGCCTGTGCACTGCTGCTGCTTGTGTGGTGTAGGTGGCTTGTGCAGGTGGCATGGGGCTGTTTCACTCAGTGAAGGCATTCCTTTTGCTCCTCAGTATGCCGCATGTACATATCACTTTATTGTCTTCACAGCCACTAACAAACCTTTCTAAAGGTTTGGAATATAATTTCTTTTCAAGTTACAAGTGCAGAAGCAAATGTTTAGGGAAGTACCTTAACTGACAAAGTCTTAACTGAGAAGTCTGTTTCGTAATTCTTAGTGCAAGTACCCCATTCACTGCCACCTTGGGAGAGGAGGAAAGAAAAACAGCTCTACTGTTTTTGGAAGAGCTTTGTCATTAGTACTGCTAACACACTGCAGTTTTTTTTCAGGCTCTGCTCTGAGTGGAAAATTAATCTGAATCTTATTGGTGCTCTTCAGAGCCTTACTTAATTGAGTCAGATCTCATGATAAAAGAATCTTTAGCATCAGAGGTGGGGACAAACCTGTGCAACAAATTAAGGAAATAAAGGATGTTCTTTAAGATATAGATTGGATAATGGTCTATCCTGAAATCAGCTTACTGTAGTATAGATTCTATAAAGTTCATAGTTTCACCCTGAGGTCATATTATTCAGTCTTGCTAGTTTTAGGTAGGTTCCTAGCTCATACCTAACTTGCTAGTGAGCTAATTTGTTCTTGTCCCAGTGTCCCAATTAAATTTTTTCAGTCACCTGGATACTCTGCAGTTTTTTCCGAAAGCTGGCAATAATGTTTGTTGCATTTCATCTTTCACCTTCTTATTTGTCTATATTGATATTACTTTGACATATTTCTTGTTCTGCAACTTATTTTTCTTTGATGTGCTTTGACAAAATTTTGTATTTTCCTGAAAGAATCAAGTCCTTCCCGTGGATTCCAATTAATGTTGTTTTGAGGTTGAGTTTATGGCATGACACAGCTGTTGTGACAATGCTGTCTTCTCGAAGGGAAAGTAAATAAAGGTGGCTTCAGCTAAACAAACATCCACAGCTGCCGTAGTCACCATTTAAAAGCCTGCTGTTGCTCAGTGTGCACCACAGACACCAACTATTTCTTGTCGTATGCTGCAGAAATGAGCATCATTTTGTGATTAGTGATAGCAAAATCCAAGATTTTCATGCCTTAGTGTCATGTACCAAGGTTGATTTTTTAAAATGGGATATCAGCATGCTCACAGACAAGTTGAAATCAGCTTGTTGTGATATATAGACACCATAATGTTTCCAGACCTGTCTTGAAGGCATTTTGCTGCAGTGCAGCTATTAGAGTCTGGAGTTTTAGTTCACATTGAAGCTCATCTGGTGCTGTTTTATAGATGTATTCAGTCAGAATTTGCAAGAGTTATTCTAGCAAGCTCTTACATGCAGGCTCTGTTGGAAGCCCAGGAGTGGTCCCACGGAAATATACCAGTCAATTCAAGAGTTTAAAGCTATTCACTCTTAAGTGCCTTTGTGGAGTGAAGACTGAAATCACTTTGATAACATCTAACATCTAGCATTTCTTTTAAATGTAATCTGCTTTTAACTACTGGTGACTTACATACTGAGGAAATATCCTTTTAGAAGTAAGTTTTAAGGGCAGAAGATTATTTATTTAATTCATAGTTTTCCCCTCAAAGATCCCCAACTGCAATAAGTTTGAGAGAATGATTTCTTCTTTGCTAGGAGTCACTGGATAAAATTGTACACCTAATACATGCACATAGTTACACAAGGGTTAATACAGGCTAGATGACGCTAGAAGACCCTTCAGGCTATAAAATCTATTAACCTATAGGATAATTTACAAATGGAACAATTTACTGAGTGAGAATCTGTCTACTGTGCTTGAGGAATGAAACAGTACCATATGTTCTGATCGAGTGCCTGTTTACACAGTATCTGCACGCTTATTACAAGGAAACAAGGATAAATCAGTGAAGACTGATGAGTGTTAATGTGGTGTTCACAGGCGATCTGTAAGCAAAAGTCTTCACTAAATTTCATGTTGTTTTTTAATAGATTCCTTCTGCAATGAATGCAGCATTGTGGAATATTCAAATCCAAAGGCAATGATAACAACGTATCATGGATTGGACAGGATGGGGACATTGACAAACGAGTAATTTGCAACAGTGGTGAAGATTTAGGTAATTGCAATAGCCTACAGCACTACAGGTGGAGTTCTTCATAAAAAGCCATTCTCGCAGCTGTTCTCAAGGAACTGCTTACAGTGACAGACTTTTACATTTTCAGAAAAGGAGGGCAAGAGACATTATGAATAGGTATGATTTCATCCCATTAGTTTTAATGAAATCTGATAAAGCTGGAGTCCTTTAATATTTACAGCCAAGCTACTGCCAAGCTCCTTATGGCACTAACAGGCTCTGTTGGCCTTGCTTGACCTCCTCCAGGGCCTCTCCCCATTGTGCCCATGGTCCAGGGCCCCATTCCAGCCCCTGCCCTGGCCATGCAGCAGCAGTGCAGGTCTCCAGCTCTCCACAGCTCTGCCTGGCCATCCCAGGCAGCTCTGACCCCAGGTGCCTCTGTGGATCCTGGTCCTGACCTGCAGGACTTGCCCCATCATGACAAACCTGCCTTATAACCTGGGTGCTTGATTGACCCTGCTGCCCTCCAAAGTTTTCCCTGTTTGCCTGCATGAGCAAGTGCCCACATGAACTATTTCCAATGCCACAGAACTAAATGATTAAAGGAGAAATGATTGCAGTGGTTTCATCTGCTCAGTCTCATGTTACCTGAGCAGCCAGTCCATTTCACAAGCTCCATTTCCAGGTGTCCGCTAAACACAGGTCTGTATTAGGCAAAATTTGGCTTCCACAGTGAGGGAGGGAGGCAGGTACCTTGTGAGAGGGCTCAACCCAGTCTAGGATGCCTTTGGAGTTCTCTTTCCTTCTCCTTGGACTGTAGGTTTCCAGCCTCCTCCTTTAAGTGCTGACAGCTGGATCCGGTGAATACATTTCTGGCATTAGCCTCCAGCAGTTTCCATGCACTGATTTGCTGTAAAAGGCCTCACTGGCATTGTCTCCCTTGAGATTTGGTCACCTTCCTAAAAAAGGACAGTTTCTAAATAATGTCCAAATAAATGGCATTAAATACTTCCCTAAGAATCAGTTTTCATGGTAAAAGTTGCTGCCATGGCTGCAGAGACAGCTTTTGTTAGCCTGAAGAGGTGGAAGGATCCACAGACATGTGAACTGGGAGGGAACAGAGAAACAGTGTTTTCTTTGTGTTGTCTATGCTATGAAATGTGCTTGCTGCATGGATATGAACTATCTTAGTCCAGATTTGGAGGGAAAATAGGTACCAATGTAAACTATGTGTGAATAAGAGAAATTTGCAAGGATGGGGTTACAGAGAGGAAACCACAAGAAGTTATCTATGTATTGTCCTGTAGGAATTTTGTTTATTCTACTTTACTACAGTTGACTGGTTGCTCCTGCTGCTAAAATTTTTCCCTCCTGCCACAATCTCTCCCTTCTGCTCATCAGCACCTCATTCATTGGAATCATTTACTTGGAAACTTCGATTTAGATTACCTTTGTAATTTTCCCACCAGGGTGCTGATCCAGACTCCATCTAGGTCAATGGGAGTGTTGCCAGTAATTTGTGGAGGTTTGGGTCAGGCCCAAACCCTGTCAGCAGGCACAACAGGCTGGCTGCTGTGCTGCCTTTGGAGCTGGTGCAGTGCTCCAGGTGTGGGCCAGAACCATGGATTAATTCCCACCCAGAGCCTTAGACACAGGCAAACGCGGTGAGAAATGACGTTGCTAGGAGGTGTGGCAAACCTCGCATATATCTGGACATCCCTTAAGCAGATGGTCAGGTCCTGCTCTGAAGGATCAGGAAAGAAAAATAAGGAAGGATTCTGGTGCAATGGCAAGGACTTGCAAGGCCTCAGTCGTTTCATGGTAGAAAATTATGAAAATGGGATAAAGGAGGATGTTAAGGAGGGGTAAGGTGAACCATATGAAAAAGTTAGTTTGATCCATTCAAAATTATCTCATGCCATTTTATGGCATGCCATTTTATGGCAATTATGTTGAGAAAAATTTGGTGAATTTGGCTCTTTAAATGCTAGACTCAATATTCTTTTCTCTTCTTGCTTTCTTTCTGTTGCCCCTGGACTGTCACTGTATCTTCACCAGAGTAGACACCAAGCAGCTCTGGGTGGCACCTGAGATATGGGAAGTGGCAGAGTAGGGGACGTGCCAAATGCCAAAAGTCCTCTGCAATGTGAATGCCAAACCACAGCTCAGGACTCTGTGTGTGTGTATCTTTATTGCACTCTAGAGAGCTTCCTAGGCTATTTTTTCTTTAGTGAAATGAGTATCTTCCACTTTGACTTCCTTGGGTTGTGCTCAAAAGATTTTGGCATCATTCAAACTGAAATTGGAAAGTAGACAGATACTGCTTAGCATTCAGCCTAGAAATAAATCCATATGGGGAAATCTGACATGAAGGTTCCAGTGGCTTTCATTTGCTAATGCCTTCACCCAGTGCCTACCATGCTAAGCTGCTTCCCCTCCATCTCCAACACTATCATAAATTAATCAGTCCTGATTTTGCTGTCAGATATTGCTACCAGAAGCTTTGGAAGCCTGGTGGGTCTCTGGTGACTTCTGAAGCCTGCCAGTGCCAGATGCACCCAGTCACTGGAGCAGGTGTAAAAGCCTGTCTGTCCTGTAAAGTGAATGTGAATCAGTGATCCTCGCTGAAGGAGCCTTTACCCCTGGTGCCATGAGGCTTTGAACAACACTTGGGAGATTGGCAGATGGATGAAAGGTGACCACAAGGAGCCCACGTTAAGCAAAGGTAACTAGGGATCAGCTGGATGCAGCCATGGTGCTGAGGTAGGTGGCTCCAAAGGGGTGGGGCCATTCCCCTGCCACTTGGATCCAGCTGCCACTTCCCTGATGTCCCTGCAGAAATGTTAATGATTCTTTGCCTCTTTCAGGGGACAGTGATATAAAGTATTAGATATACCCAGCATCAAAATTCTTCTCTCAGGCTTTTAGTAAGAACAAGCACTTCTGAAAAGATGCCTACCCCTGAAATGGCTGCTGAGGGAAGAAAATTGTTTGACACGAGAGCTGAAAGTTTTTGTGTGTGCCTCTCTCTCTTGTACCGTCAGGTACTGGGAGAGACAGGGAGAGGAATCGTTCCCATGGGGACTCTTCAGATAACATGAAAATGGAAACTCAAGAACAGCTCTCTATTTTTCTGCCCTGTGACCTGGGTGAGGTGGTCTTGCCTTATACAGAATTTGTGTGGATTTTCTGGTACTGTGATTCTTTTACTGGGCAGGTAATTATCTTCTGTCCCAGAGAAAGCTATTGAGGATGTACCTGCCATGAGAACAAGCTACTGCTACAGGAACCCAGCTCTCCCTGTGGGCTGGCGCCAGCATAATAACAAAGCTGTGTGTTTAAATTATACAGAGGTGGTTAATGAGTTTTCACCTTGTCAGGAGAGCAGTCCAAGGTTAACGAACGATGTGTCCCAAAAATGAGAGTGAGAAAAGCTGAGTTTTGAAAATATACAACCTGCAGGGTGAGCCAGTATTTTAAAACAAAACTATGATAGTATCTTTCTTTTTATGGAAGCAAGGCTTAGCATTACAAAAAACAGGAGAGAGGCACTCTGGTTCTCAGTGCAGTGTGGCAGCTAGAATATGCTTAGCATGTTATTATGCTATCAGTGGAAGTGTTTAATGAGATTTACTAGATGTTCCCAAAGCTCTCCTGTCATGTTTATGTATTCAGACAGGGACTCAATGAAGTGGCCTATGATTTATTTGGCTGGCAAGCCAGGGCAAAGAGGGATTTCAATGTCTCATGCTACATCTCATCAAGCAAATATGCTTTCATTTTTGCTGAGATTATAAATGTTGCATGAAAGAAGCAGAGCACATGCATTCTCTTTAAATTTTGGGAGGTATTTGTATCTGCCACTTGACATTTGGATGTAATTCTTCCGGTGGAGGGGTGTGAATAATGCTGGTGTCTTCTCCCTGACAGGACAGCTTTGGGAACATTATCAAGAATGTACAGTTTAACAGATTAGTATCCAGGTGATTGGTAGAGGCTGAAAAGAACTCATATTTATCCAAAAACAAGGAAGGGAGAAAGATTTGTAATTATTTATGAGAAAAAGCTTTTGGCTTTGAATACTGGGAGGTCCCATCCCTGCTGTGCCACATCCTCAAAGCTTCCCACATCACCCATCCTTTAAACACTTGGATATGGAGCTCCATCCTCTTCTCACACACCCCATGTCCACAGACCAGAATCCCAAATCAATCCCACCATCCTCATTGCTCTCTTTCACTATTCCTGATAGTCTCAGGAAACTCCCTTGTCTCCACAGCCCCGACTGCTTCTGGCTCACATTTGTAATGAGTCCCTGCAGAGCCGAGCCTGTGGTGGGTGGGGGGTTGGGAGTGTCTACCTCACACTGGCACAAACTTCTGATGTCTGTTAATTGGCACTCACTTCATGTGTAAAAGCTCTCACTCCCACCCCATTCACACTTCTGCTTACTTTATTTTGATACATATCACACCCTGGTCCATTTTTGGTTTGTGACAGCCATACTTAAAGCCAGACTCTCCAGCACACATCTCTGGATTGGTCATAGAAAGCGAGACATGAGTAGCATATAAGACATATTTTTAGAGCACAATTCCTAGAAACACCTTAAATTGTCTTGAATTTGCATAAGTCTAGGAGCTTGTCATAGGAAATCATTGCCAGATTAAAGTGTGTCTCATGAGAGTCTTCAAGGCTCCATATAAATACCAGCAGTACTCAATATTTTTGGTACTGACCTTGAAGCCAGAAGAAAACTTGCAAATCACACAAAGACTGTAGAACGACCTGTAGAGACAAGGCGGCAGATTTGCAGAGAAGTCTGGAGTGCTGGATAAGTTGACCTTGTTACAAAAAGTTGTATGTAAATGTAATCAAACAGATGCTTTACATAGGAAAACAGTGATGCTGATAAAAGCTTAAGAATCCCAGTGAGCATGTGCTGGAATATGAAATTCTAGTTTGGAGCTACAGCAAAAAATGCTTATAGGATATGTAGCTAGAAGACTGCTGAGTCAAAAGGGAGCTGAACTCTGTACTTAGCATTAGTAGGGCTGGTACTCAAAGGCTGCACTCAGTTTATACATTCAAAAAAAGAAAAATAAAAAATTGCAGAAGTTGCGAAAAAGTCACATATTTTTCGGAAGATAGTGCTTTAAAATGAGAAATATAAAGGGCACTTTTTGTCCTGGATGATCACTTGATGTTGATCTTTATCACTTTGCTTGTTTACGCTTTTCCTGGTCCAGGAGGTCCCAGAGCCACAACCTGAAGGGGGCCAGGAACATAACCAGGGCAGGCACTGATGGATGCTTGCCCTGTTGTCATGCATCGGCCACCTGTGTTTGGGCCAGACAGAACACAGGACTGGATGGGCCATTGCTCTGCCATTCATGGCTGTTCTAATGTCCCTGATCATTTGTCCAGGTCCTTAATATTTCCTTAAATCAAAATTAAACTTTTGGGCTGATTGCAGGGTAACTATGGAAAAACCCCCAGAACTTGTGATGAACAAGGTAATGCATACGTGAGCATCTAACCGTTCTTTTAGTCCTAAAATGTGTTCCTATTTGCAATGTTAAAGTCTTGAGGTAAATTTTCAAGGACAATATCACGTACATGCTCAAAGGCATGAGTCTAGCTGCATGGTCAAGGGACAGCTTGTTTTAGCTCCTTAAAGATGTCTTCTCTTCCTAAAATATGACAACACCACCTTCAAATGGCACACAAGATGACATGACTACACCACTCTTGCTTTGTAACCAGGTTGGTGGATTTGGCAAAACACTGCTCTCTACAGCTCCCTGAAAGGCTGCTCATGTATCCAGCTTACTCTTATGAAGATCTCTTGCTATATCTCTTCAGTGTGTATCCATCATCACCTTCAGGGAAGCTTGGGGATGCCTCTCTGCTGCCAAAGAAAGAGGGCAGGATTTGAGCTAGGTTGCTGTTCCTTGCCCTGTGCAGTTCCCTGCTGCCTTGGGTGCACCCTAGCATGAGGTATCCGAGTATCAGATTGTCAGAGGTCCATATTCCATCAGGAGGATAAGGATGCTGAAAGCTGGACATTGCAATGACACATAATGGTAAATTATTGTTAGTGTGCTTTTTCCAGGATCTAAGCATTAGCATCTTTGTGCTGTAATTCCTCATATGTATAATATTCTGTGAAACAGTGTGGGTAATATGAGGTTAAATATGTTCAAATCATTAAAAGATGATAATTCGTGAGCCAATTGGATAATCCCATTTAGTGATGGCGACCTTGCCAGTGCCTTGGACAAACAAATCCTCAGATTTTTGTGGTGCCTTCAGATGGGAGTCAGTTTAGAGAGACCAACCAGGTGGCAGAGGAAAAAATTCTGCTAGGATCAACTGACAGCTTTGTATTTCTCTTTGGAAAATTTTTTAAAAGATTCCCTGAATCCAGTAGAATCACAGGGGTTCACAGAAGGGCTTGGTAGGGCTAAAGATTAGATGTAATTATTCTGGTGGAGAGGTGTGGATAGTGCTGGTGTCTTCTCCCTGAAATCATAATAAGTGCACCTGAGTCACTGTCAACAAGATTCATGGTCAGACTCATGGCAGAAATTGTGCATGTACTAATTTTTCCTTTAAATATATCAGATACACATTTACTGGCAGCCTCTTGACACTTGTGTCCTCCAGGACAGCATTGAAATCCAAATCAGAGGGAAAGAACACAGCTGCTAAAACACAGACTTTCCTCTCTTATATCCTCTCTCTTATATCTTCTTCCATCTCTATATTCAGATTCTGTGTTTTAGCGTACATTCAATTTTTCAAAAGTTGTTGTTTTGCAACATCTTTAATGCATAGTGTTTCATGATGGTGCCTTAAGAAATAGTTAGCAATCCTGCACAGTTGTTGCAACCATTAGTTTTTTCACTACTGTAGTTGTTTAGTAAAGGCAATCACATACTGCTTTTATAATCAATTTTTACTGCTCAGATCACATTTGCACTAGTTTATTTCATTACATGCACCTTTTCCAGGGGGGCTTACACAATTTGCCAAGTTTTGCTCATAGATCTCGAGATGACTGGGAGGAGATGGGACCACTTTTTTATGGTTTTAATGTTGATTTATTGTTTATCTTGAAGGCGTAGGAATGCCTTCACAGAGGTCTGCAGAGGTCAGCCATGTTCAAAAACTGTCACAAGATTGTAGGTTACAAGGTCTTTTAAAGGTTAATTGCCCAATAAACTAACGCCACATACATTGTTTTGATTTCTCCACCGATAATCAATCAAACTTGTGTTACATCTCTGTCACAGTGCGGACTTTTTTATCCAATCATGTACTAACATATAGTTCTATGTTACTGCATTTTAAACTTTTTACTTTATTCTATAACTACTTCTATATCTAAATTTCAGACTTTAAAACTTTCTGATCCTGGGATTCCAATACATAGATATAATAATGAATGTTTACTTTAGTGTCTGAAAGGCAAGTGAGAGGCATGGTTTCTCCTTAGTTTCCATTAAAAACCTAAACATTTTGGATTTTCCAGGTAGTGCTTTTTTTCTAATGAGGAGTTTCAAAAAGATTTTTTTCCTACGTCTTCAGAGAAAATCATATGACAGAACTGCATGATTTGCCCAATGTCCATAGGTGGAGGACCTCAACTGAAGCATCAGAGATTTCTGGAGCCCACTGGCACCTTGCTACAATTTTGGCTGGAGACATGGCACTGAAGATTAGACCACCACACATCAGAAAGCTGATGGCTCTTGAAAGTATATCCTGCAATTGGTAAAACTTTCCTAGTTTTTAAACATCCATTTGAAATGCAGCAAGCACCAGGAAACCTCTTCCTACATTTTGTGTACCTTTGCCATGTTCTTTCTGTCTTGCAGACGGTAGTATCTGATTGGCACAAAAAAGAAGTCTTTCTGTGTTGTCTGTTTGGAGGATGAGAAGCAAGCAAAGGTGTACTAAGCCTCTAAACAAAACGGAGCTAAGAATAAGACGTAAATATTCACAGCTGAACATTTGTATTTGAGTTTTATGTTGTGTGCATATTAGTAGGAGTGAAACTGAAGGTTGAGTTTGTATTTTGCAGTATTTCACATGGGGTTGGAATAATAATGTTAGAGTTTTTTATTTGCCTTGCAGATGGCTCCCCAGCAAAAAGCTTACATGTGTGGCAGCAGTTTCCAAACCTCTGGAGTCAACAGCAATTTGTCATTTGGCATTTATTTCAAATGAAAAAAACCTGGAGTCTCTCTGGTAGATAAATAGTCACAGGACTTGAGCTTGACTAGTAGGGGCAAAGCAAATAATTAGTCTAACACACCAAATTCCATGCTTATTTACAGGTGAGTCAGGCTGTTTAATCATCTGTTACTTCTAAAGGGTATGCTTTCTATGGCAGTCAGTATAATTTAAACAAATGAAGGGAGGTTGGAAAGTGGTTTGCTTCCAAATTTTTAGGAAAATTTCTACTTTGCTTACTATCAAGTTTGGATTAATGAAACAGGAGTGAGTTTAAAATATGTTTTGTGCTTACTGATTTGTAGTACTAGTGTTTACAATGCATCCAGGCCTTTCAGTGTTCCTATTTCAAATTATTTGCATTAGGCATTGAAAACTAAATCTTAAAGCTCAGTTGGGCTGGGAAACAAGAACTCTATTCCATGAAGAGATGTTGCAGTTCCAAAACCCATTTTCATTTTGTGTCAAAATGAAGTTGCAAACTTTTCAAAATACATTCACTAAGGATGACAAGAGGTGTAAAGACAAAGATACTCTGTTGGGATGCAAGGTGTGGAGGTGTCACTGCTTCCCTGATTCAGCAAGAAGCAGGGCTGGAACTTGGCCTTTGCAATAAACCATGACTGATACTGGCTATTCTGGGCTGAAAGCTGAGTTCTCTCTGACACAAAATCCACAGGCCATTTCAGTTTTAGCATTCATGATACACAAACATCATTCTGATTTTGCAGGTCAGATGAGGTCTTTCTAGCTTTAGTAAAACAACCCTACTTGGACTTCTTGGTTTCTTGAAATAAATACAGCTCTGAAAAACCCCTTGGTCTTGCCAAACTGGAGTTTGATTTTGTTCCATGAATATCTGACAGCTTGGCTAAACCACTCCTGCAAACAACTTTACATTTTCTCTTCTGTCTTAAGAGAAGGTGTAAAAGAACTTGTGAATTTACCTAGGGAAGTTTTTGCTGAATGTCTCTCTAAGTGTGTGGAGGAGCTTCAGATAAATATTGGCAAAGTTGTCTGCTTGCATTCTGATTCCCCAGTAAAATCTTCCCTAGGACATATAAAATAAATCTGTGCCCATGGACAATCCAGATGCTGGCTTGTTTCACTCTGCTCTTTCCTTCTGTCCAGCTATATCTTCCTCTTGTGTCTCACATGCCCATCACAGGGCAGGGCCTGTACCAATTTTAACAGGCTAGTCCTAGGACTTCTGCATGCTAATAATGACTCTCACAGTAAAATGAAACATATTTGGGAGTCTCAGCTTAGTCACACTGCCAAGTTTTCTTTGTTTAAATAAACAGAGAACAGCTTTCCTAGGGTAAGATAGAACTACATGCCTGATTTACATTATGAACAAAATACTTATGCCAAAAAAATCCTATTGTGTGGCAGGGCTGAAATGGTGATAGACACAGCTCCCTGGATCCAGGGAGTTTACCTTCAGGTCAAACTAGGAAGCACTATCAATTTTTCTTTTTACAGCTTAGAGTCTTTTCTAGG
This sequence comes from Picathartes gymnocephalus, assembly GCA_013390045.1. NCBI lineage: Eukaryota > Metazoa > Chordata > Aves > Passeriformes > Picathartidae > Picathartes > Picathartes gymnocephalus. The sequence goes on from WEKY01050391.1 coordinate 20,838, forward strand.
GTCATCTCAGCTCTGTTATAGATTCTCTGTTCCTGCAGAAACATGAGGAAAACTTTTCATTTCTTCTGGGTTTTTGGGTGGGGGTTTTTTTGATTTTTTGTTGACTTTTTTTTATGTGCATGCACATTGTCATGTCTGAGGCTTTTAGTCTTTTAGATGGAAGATCTTAAATTAGTTGGAGCATGTTATAGCCCTTTTTGGTTTTTTATGGCTTGCAATTGTCAGGTGCACCAGAGTGGATGTTATAAATAACTTTTTGTTATGTTCCTGAAACTTTCCTTCCTAGTTTCAAACAAAAAATACAATCACTTTGTCTGGTGTTTTGTGTCTTGCAACAACAATAGGCAAATTGTATTTTAGTATATTGGGAAGAGGTGTAACAACAGCTCTAAATGTTTTGAGGCAACAGCAAGTGATAGAAGAGGGAGTAATAAATAGGACCTTCCATAATTCTGGAGAGAGTGGTGTGATTTATATAATAACCAGAAAAGAAATCATTAAGATATCGTTATCACATTATGTATTTCAAATTAATCCACTGAAAACCTTGCCAAAATGTAGATATGAGATCTGAATTATTGCCTCGCTGCATATCTTGTTGAAAATCCATGAAAAAGGATGATGGATTTTCTGGGATCTCCTCCCCTACCACATGCTGTAAGAAATGTGGGAAAACATGAGGAATGCCAGCTAGATCAAAAGCCGCAAGCCACTTTATTTCATGTGGCAATATTTATAACCAGCCGTGTAAAAATTCAATAGATAAAAAGACCCTGGAGATGTGAGTAATCGAGGAGCAAAGATGAGTCCAGAGCTCCTGCCCCTGTTCTTGGTACAACAATATGCTCTGGGGAGTGGGAACCAGGACCTCTGACTCCTCCCTTTCTGGGTACCTTGACTCCTGAGCACAGGTTCGTGCTGTCTTTATTAGTGGCTGCTCTCCTTTCAGACACCAGTGAATGTTTTGCTGCCCTGTGGAGCAGAAAAAAAACCCGATGGGAACATCAATAAGAGCAGCCCTTTTTCTGTGAGGTGAGAAAATCAGAAGGTTAGAAATAGAAGTGGCCATGGCAGCAGTAGGTCATACTAGTGCAGAGTGAGTCCCTGATCCTCCATTGACACAGGGGCACTTCGATGGCAATTCCTGATCACTCAGTGGTGTGAGGCCTCAGGAGAGAGGAGCAGAGGCTGGGCTGGGGCAGTGCCCTTCTTGTTGTCAGCCCTGAGCTGTGCAGCTGCTTTCAGACTCGCTTGCTGCAGCTAAAGCTGAGCCAGGGATAAAAATGTTGGTATCGGTAGCTTGTAAATAAGAATTCACACGTGGTGCTAAGCCAATTTGGTGGTGTTATTTCCTTGTTCCTGTTGTTGCTAAAACTGCAGTCATAGCAAAAAGCTAAAAGGATTGAAAGTGTCAGAAGTGTAAGAAAGCTTAGACTCTGAAGTGGGCATTTGAAGGGCTTTCTTGTTATGATTTGGTCATAAAAGAGCTTTCATTTCTACACAAGCACTGATGGACTAAGGATTTATTTTATGGCTGGTGAAATGAGTTGGAATTTGCCTGCTCAGTGACTGCTTCTGCATCCAGTGTGTGCAGAGCAGTCCTATTGTCTGTGACAAGGATATTACCCAAGAAGGGTAATGGTCATTGATAAAAAGTCTTGCTGCTTGCCAGTTACTATCAGTGCCTTTTTCTTAACAGATTCCTGTATGCTTGAGATACATCTTTTCTGGGTAAGTTCATCATGTCAAGAAACTAAACATCAGCATTCAAACTTTGCAAAGGCATTTTCATGCTTATGTGTTCTGGGTTTTTTTGTTTTGT
>WEKY01050433.1:0-16986 GCA_013390045.1 Picathartes gymnocephalus
TATAAGGGTATACAAAAGGTAATGTGAATTTTGCTGCTTTCTGTGTTCTTGTTCAGTTTCAGATACTGGATCTAGTAAACTCAAATAAAATGAAAGTTACTTAAGCTTTGCACAGATAAAATTATTATTTAGTATTAAATATTCTAATTTCTCTAAAGTTCTTATAGAAATTTGGATGTACTTGAATGAAGTACATCTAAAACCTGTCATCCTTTTATGTAGGTCAGGATTGTCCTAAGTGCACAATAATATAAAAGCAATTTAAAATGAGTTTTATTGGCATTTTATTGGCATATATTTGCTGAACTGCAAAGGCATGTTTAAAAACATACTAAAATTTAACACCTTATTCATGTGAATTATATTAAATGCTACTTTTAGCAAACTGTGCTTCCTTATTATAAACATGTTTTAAATCACCATTTGTAATATGCTTTAAATATTACCTGTAAATTCCATTACATTTAAATTACACAGAATTTTGTACACACATGAAAATGATTTTAGAATACAATTCAACACACTTGTGTTAACATATCATATTGCACTGTTAAAAGTGTACCTGCAGAAAAAAATAGCTGTATCTGTTCATGTATCTTTCCAATGCAGCAGCTGAATTCTGCCAGAAATTAATTTTTCTACATATTGGATTGTCTCAAGGCTTTGTATTCAATATGCACAACTTACACTGGAGCTGTACCTGTAGAGAGCTGTGGTCACAGCAGTGGTGCAGCAGGCCCAACAGACTGCTGTCTTACATGAATTTTTCTGTAAGAGCTTCAAAAATTTCCACCACTTTTGAGGGGTTTTCATACACCACCAAGTATTTTCTGCAAAACCATTTTTATATAGCACTAAATTCATTTGAAGTGCAAATCTACTTAAGTTATCACTTATGCTGGTTAGAATGGAGGCAGTTTAAGAAAACAAACCAAGGAGGTCAAAGGCCAGGCACCAGGAGTGTGTGTCACTTGCCTAAAAGACAAGTAGGGCTAAATGTCACAGTTAATGACTTTGCACTAATGTATGACTTGGTGACCCACTACCAACTGCTGACTTTTGTGAATCTGTGAGTAACTGAACGAAATAATAAAAAAGACAGCACATCACAAGAATGTAGTTGTTTTATTGTTTTGGTAACTTCAGCTGTCTCATAACTGCAGCAGTTTTTCCTGGGGGTAAGGATTAGTGAGCAAGAAAAAACCAAACCCAGTAGCTTTCAGTACATGTGTATGATCTGTGAATTGGTGCCAAGAGACTGACTGAAAGAATGGCTTTGGAGAAAAAAAAAGCAAAATGAATATACCTGTGTGCATGTGTGTACAGTACTTGAACTTTCTGGGAATTTCAGTAAGACTATGTTGTGATTTTTTATTTTCCGATATGAATTCCCCATATATCACCTAGATTTGGGAGGAGTGAGTAAGACAGCAAAAAGAGGGAAGGCAGCAATGGCTGGAGATGAGACCAGGGAACCAGTGAGATAATACTACATGAAGGAGCTGTTGTGTAGTTCATGGGTTTTGTTGGTTTCTTTCTTCCTGTAACTCAGCTGCTTTTCACTACACACTCCACAGCTGTTACTCAGTACCTAGATAGTCTTCCTTTGTGCAGCAAGCAGAAAAGGCACCTAAAGGAAGGTGCCTCTGCCACAAAGCTACTAGAAGCAACTCTTTGCAGATGTTTCTGTAGAGTATGAATGCAGAAAATTCTCTCAAACACTCTATCATCCACCCTGAGACACTGCAACACAGGGGACTTCATTCTGATGCTTTACTAATAGAAAAATAACTAATTTATGGTAATTGAGAAAACCTGTTTTAATTGTAGTTTTGTGACATCAGGCCCCAGATTCTCAACCGTGAATTTTTACTACTGACTTAGCTCAGGCTTGGTTTGTTAATCTAACCATTTAATGCTACTCTTCATCTTCCTCCTATAGATTGCAATACCCTTTCCTAGTTAAACAAACATTAGGTATTTCTAGTCAATTTTTTTGCTAGACTGTTCTACTGACAATAGCATAGGTAATTGATTGCCTACCAGTTTTTCATTATTTGGTAGACTTTTGGGTAATTGGAATATATTGTTTGGCTGGACACCTATCTTAGGTTACTTTGTATTTCTGGTGAAAATTCCTGCCAACATAGTAGAAAGACCAGGAAGAAAGTTTCAAGTCTACAAACGGAAGTCTACACGCTTCCATATAGTAGCTCCTTTCTAATGTGCTGGGGAGTGCGTATTCCTCCTGGTGTTACAGTCTAGGGTAAAGTGTGTGTGCCCAGCAAACATTTACAGCCACTACATCATCAGAAAGCTTCTCACCGATATCACCTATAAAGGGATTTTCTTACATGTTCCCTACTTGTTTCTTTTCCTTCATTTTTTATTTTAAACCACAACACTTTCTGCAAAGTCAAACACTAGCATTTAAGAGTATTGAAATTAAGGTGCAGTCTTAATGATAAATCTGTAGGAGCATCTATTACTCTTGTAGGCCACTGAACTTCACATGAAAACAGTGTAAAAAAACTGCAGGATTATGCCATGACCCTGTGTCCCCTCCTTTCTTTAAAGTTATGCTAGTCATGTTTCTTATTATTCCTCAAAAATAACTTGTTTAAAAGTATAAAAAACTTAATTAAAAACCTGTACAATCACTCTCCCAGCCTCTGCTAACTATAGACCCTGCTTGTGAATGAAGTCTTCTTCATTTCCATATAAATCAACAGACAGGACCACATAATGAAACAGATCTTCCAGTTCAGAGTTTAATAGAAATGAGAAGGTGAGAGAAGGTCTGGGCTGTACTTTTATTAACAGCTTCAATAAACCAAAGTATATTTGTGGCCTTTTTCCTATGCTGCTCAAACCTGAGGCACTGAATTCCTATTATTTTGTTTCTTCTTATATAGAATTAAGCAGCTCCAAAGCTTCTTTCTGTACCTGAAAGAAATAAATATAACATTAACAGTCACAGGCAGTTACAGGCTCTTCTAGCAAAACTTCCCTCACAAGCATCCAAATATTTCACTGCAGTTGTGTGAATTCAGAACACTCCTAGGACGGGTCATTTTTCTTCTGTAATTCAAGATGCTTAAAACTTGAAACATGAATAGGAATAAAAAACACTTAAGCCAGTGTCTTCAGTGTAATTCACTTACTGTATGAATTTATTTGTGTTAAATACAGATACTAGCTCATGATTTTCTGCAGTCCAATAGTAGCATGCAGAAAGATGTTCTACCTCTGAACATACCCAATCTAGAGTTTTCAGCACTCTAGATAGTGACTAAGAAGTGTGCGACAATTTCTGAGGCTCTGTTTGCCTCTGTTTGTTTAGGCCTCTGGTTAAAACCTAACAAAATTTTAATATGATCTCTTAACAATCATATTATAACAGTCCCCCAACAACAAACTGAACTAAATAGCAAAAAAATCTCAACACTCTCTCCTCCCTCCTCAAACCACAAAAAAAACCTCCAACCCAGCAAACTTCTGGTATTGACATAGCAAGGCATGCAGACAGTGTAAGCCAGATACCTCTGAGTATGTGCAGCAACAAATGTTCAGAAAACCTAGTTATGCTAAGACAAGAATTCATGTATCTTTGCACAGGCCAGTTGCCTTCATAGTGGACTATCAAGTTTAGTTCCCAATGAATTTTGCATTTTACACATTCACCCTGAGAATGGGGAGAATGCCACCTTTCTCAGTTCAGCAGCTCTGCACCCCTCCAAGAGATTAGGAAATAGATGTTGTACCAGGAGGCCACAAGTAGCTGAAGCAGATCAGCAGTTTAACAACTTGGCTACTGCACAGAATTCATTCCTGACTATACTTTTTTGTATGGTTCCTAAATAAAGACAAGTTTTTGGGATCACTGATTTCATGTGTACCTCCAGCTACTAGTAACTGTCAGAAGAACTGACCAATTTCATATACACCTGAGACCACTACTCCTTTAGGCTATTAAATTCCTAAACATTTTGCAAGGCACTGGAGGAATGTAACACTTGTATTTCCACTGAAAGATGTTACTAAAGGAACTCACTTTTGGAAGAAACAGTTTGAGGCTTACTAGAGAATCTACAGAGGGATTCTGAAACACTACCCCAATAGTGTTTTTTCTGAGGTGTGAAATGCAAAATCCTGCCAAAGTATTTCTTACTTTTGACGCTCAAAGAGTGTTGTATGGACATTCAGAATGTGCATCTCAACTGCAGCTTAATGCTAAATGAAATAGAGGTCAATCAACCGTAAGAAAAATAATTGAAAATGAGGCTTTGTTAGTCCTGATGCTAACAGGACTGTTTATGAAAGGTAACTGCAAGTGCTTTGGTTTATACTGAATGCATTATCAGGTATGAACAAGTCTGAAGGATTACCTCTCCTGGAAGTACTTTGAATGTTCAGGTAGGAAGCAGATGCCTACCCTCCAAACCAGAATCCTTCTGAGCAGTTTCAGAGGGTAATAAAGTGACTCATGTCATCTAGCATTGGAGATTTGCTGTCGAGGAAACATTACCTTAATTTGTCTTATTCAGATCATCTGAATCTCTTCCTAGAGGCCTGGAAAGGACTGCAATGTTAAGGTTTTGGTACATCTGTGTTTTTTATCTCCTTGTGTTCACATGATTGTTAGACATTCCAAAATGTGATTCCTACCTTACCCATTTTAGATATGAAAGGTGAATCTGTGTTTACATAGAAACAGGCTAGTGCAGGTGCCTGCCTGAACTTCAGCTACACAGCTAAGGCTGGGTCATTGTTAGCACTATGAAAAAAGAAAAAAGTTCTCTGCTATGAATAAAACAGAGTACTTCCAACCAGTTTTCAGAGGTGGCTAGTAACATACTAGAATTTTTTGGTGTTGATGTAATTCTGAATTATAAGTGCTGACCTATAACTTCCCCTGAGTTAATTTTATAAAGCATTCCACTGCCATGATGTCATACATGTTGGGTACAATGTATGATTGTATGATTACAGCTCTTAACTTCCTACCTGTTTGTCCTCCTCTGTCTGTGCAGGATACTCCTTTGCTTTGCTTAACCACAGAAGAGCCATCTTCTTATTGTTTAACTTCAAGTATGTTTTCCCCAAAAAGAGCAAATTTTTGCTGTAGAAATTTGGATCAGCTGCATAAAGACAGGAGGAAAGCTTTAGATGATAATTACCAGCATACTATACTTTGATACTATATACTATACTTTGATACTTGTTTCAGAATCACAGAATCACCAGGTTAGAAGAGACCTCCAAGATCATCGAGTCCAAAGCTACCCTAATACCTCAACTAAACCATGGCACTGAGTGCCACAGCCAGTCTTTTCTTAAACACATCCAGAGATGGTGAATCGACCACCTCCCCAGGCAGACCATTCCAATACTTTATCACCCTTTCTGTAAAAAACTTTTTCCTAATATCCAGCCTATATTTCCCTTGGCACAGCTTAAGACTGTGTCCTCTCGTTCTGTCAGTTACTGCCTGGAGAAAGAGACCAACCCCCACCTGACTACAACCACCTTTCAGGAAGCTGTAGAGAGTGATAAGAAAACAGAGTAGTTTGGCTTTGGATCAGAAGGAAGCCAATGTAAAACTTGCACTTGCTAGATTCTGGTCTCATAAACAATTATATTAACTAGCAGCTTGTTAGTTAATATGCTAAATGACACTAGATTCCTGACAAAGAGCAAAGGAGTGAGCTTAATGCATAACAGCTTTGCTTTGCAGGTTTTGGGCTTTTCTGGACCTTTTAGGTACAACACACAATGCAACCAGCTTAGCAGGTATAGGCGAGGGAAAATAGGGCACATTTCCTAGCACATAGTTTTTGCTGCACAGAAGGAAACAAAACTATTTGTATCCACACTGAACATTTTTTAAGGAGAGATTTAAATCTTGCTTGCCTACTGTTTCTCCTGATAGCACAGGCTTTCTCTGCTGCTGGATTTAAGGTCAAGTTTCAAAACATGGAGGTGTTTTGGACGCAAATTTTGAGATGAAGTTCACTGTTGCAGTTCACAGCTGCGTTACTTGACACTCAGGGGAAGACAGTATGAGCTTTTCCTCTAATCTTCAATGATTTAACTATGTACAAATAGAACACTGTCTTCCCTTGTCTTCCTTTATCTTTCAGCTAGTCAGTTTTGCTTATGGATTCACTCCTGGAGAAATAACACATTCATATTTTATTTTATATCATGTGGACAGTTTAACTGTCAGATTGGCACTCTGATCATAATACCTTCTGATATAATAAAAAGTCTGCTTTTCTGTTTTCTATTTAGAATGCAGAGGACTTTTGAATGCTAAGAAAATTCTGAAAAAGTCACGCAGAATTCCCTTTTTCATCTCTTCTGTCCCCCTGCACTCCAGCTGAATTCCTTAAGGAAGAGTATTTTATTCGCAGGAAGGCACAAATTTCACTTTGTATTTACTCTGAAAAAATCTTCACATTACACTCTAATTGGTGTATATTAGGTGTGTAACATACTTTTAAGTGTCTCTGATAAAATGTTCCAAGGTAACAACACAGTGGCTGACTGGCCCATCACGTGTATCAGCTGACCATATGGAACTGTTTTGGGTTTGGTGGCTACAGTTATTAAGGTGATATTGATAGCTAGAGGTTTACTGGAAGTCATCAATCCTAAAAGATATTTTTCAATCAAAACAAGCCACAAGTATTACCTTCTTCTGCCATGTGGAAGTAACGTAGAGCCTGTCAAAGACAAAGTTGTATTCTTTACAATGGAGAATAAACTCAACACAATAGTCAAACTAAACCCTTATGCACATACCTGAAGGAGTTCCTGTCCATGATCTTATTTTTATTAATTCAGCCTGCTACTGATGGTTCTCAATCAATGTACAATTAGATGTGACATCATCTCAGAAGAACTAGTACTTATCCAACTATCCCCCTACCACTTTTTCCATAAGTATAGTACCTCCAATTTGTTCCTACCAAACTGGATTGTATTTTTCCAATTCAACCTTCAAGATAAATGCTTAATTTTATTTGTAATATCCAGCACATCTGCTGTTTCCCCCATCCATTTCTCATGTATAAATTTAATAGATGAAACAAATCTTATGATTTGAGTCATTAATAAATATTTGAGAGAACTGACTCCAACAGAGCACCAGTTTGCAACCTCTTGCATGAAGATAAACATCTGTGATATCCACACATTTTCAACTAGTTTCCCATCCAGCATATAGGAAATTTCAGTCCATTCCTGCCTTTTCCTAACAGTAGTAGTTGGAGGAAAGAGCTCTCACAGAACTCGAAAGTGTGGACGTATCTACAAAACAGGTTTTGTTCTGAAACTGCAGAAGTCTCACCAGTACAAGTTTGCTTCTTCAGCGACTTTAAGTGCTACAGAACTGAATGCTGGGAATGGCATGATTCTGGCAGTACCTGAAATCCTGGCTGACACTTTGTAGTCTTCTAAGAGTGATTTTTCAGCAAAACTTACAAGCTTGACATTCCATTAAAAAGTTTTATTTCATTTTCAATCAGCTGTTAAATTGCTTTCTGTGTAACAGCAAGAAGCCTTCTACAATTACTTTCTAATGACTCCTGCCCCCTACTTTAAGAGAACAAAACAGTTACTGGTTGCTCTAAACTAAGTTTAAAACAGCTGCAGCAAACTTTCCTATTAACAATTTAATTGTGAAGTATCTATATATGTATGGGTGCTTAAATAAGATGCACACTGGTTTAGACACACTATTTTAAAAGATAAACATGTTTCAGGGTGTCTGACAGCAGGAAACTTCATAGAATAGGTGAGCAAAAGTACTTTCAGCTGAGAAAACCCCATACCATATGTGGCCAGAGAATGAAAGGGTATTTGTTCATCTTAAGTAACAAAGCAAGCTGCTGCTTTTTGCATTTAATATAAGGGAACAAATTCTTTTAGAACTAGCAAATAAGTACATGGCATAACACTACCATATAAATCATCAGCACTGGACCAGTACAGACAGTTATCTCCAACAGACCACAACAGTAAATACAAACTAAGTTACATACCATTTATTGTTTTCTCATACACAAATGACATGAAATAATTTACACTATTCTGAGTGTGCTACAGCTGAAGAAAATTAAAGGTTTTTGTTTTTAGATATCCCTTACTCTTCTGTTATATTCTCATTTTATTATTGACAGTTGTAAACTCACAACTCCATGCTTATTCCATAGGCAGAGGTCAGCTTCATCAGGAAAATAAGTAAAAAGTGTATCATCAGCCTTGTGGGAGGAATAATAATCTGTGAAATATTTTCATACTATACCTCTTGAAATGTGGAGGTTGGTGGTGTGGCAAACAGTGTCGCAGCTATTTTTCTTTGGTACCATGGCATCTCAGCAAAAGAGTAACACCTGAAGCAAAAAGAAACATTTATATCTACCCTTCACATTGCTCATTTTCAAGCAAGTCTCATAATTGTTGTTGGACATAAAAACTGGATGTCGTAATTGTTGATTCCAAGAGTCAAAACTGCAGACACACTGCAAGGTCTATAAGCATGTTCTTACATTTGTAAAAGAAAGCAGCAAGATGTCTGAAGCTGCTACTAAAGAAGTTTTGGTGTGTGTTTTACTGGGAACTAACTACATTAGCTAAAACTGGGACAATTACTAAGCATGAGATAGATTTTGAGCTTGAATGATTTTAATGATTTATGTGTATTTTGTTCTAATGTATTTGCAAAACCAGCACAACTGAGTAATGTCATTGCCTTACCTCAACACTACTTTGCTTTTCTCAATTATTAATATAAAGTAGATCTGCAGTACATTCCTGAGACTCTGATCTATAAGAATGAAAAATTCAAGAATCAAAAGACTGTGCTCTAGGCAAAGCCATGTTATGCTGTTTTTCTATCTACTAAATTACCGAGGTAATCAGTCACCTATCTTATTGGTGCTGGAATGATTAAACATTTTTATTGAAGCATTTCAAGTGTACAGAACATTCTGGTTGTATACATTAAACAATGCTTTTCACTTTAGTAGCCTCCCACAATGAGATTATAATTGTTATTTAATGTGTAAAATTGAGCATTTTGGAGGAGGTGAAAAATTAATAACTGTACGTGTTTGGAGGAGAGGGGGGCAAGACACGGAATACACAGTCTGAGCTGAAATTCTGTCACTAGATGTGCTTTATCAGAAAGAGATTCAGTCCAGGATAGACTAGAAAGAGAAAGGAGAAAAATGCTCAAGAATTTGCTGATACCAAATGCCAGTTATAGATCCAGATGGCTCTGGAGTGCAGTAAAGAGTACATTTAAATATACAACATAGGAGTATTTTAGAGCCAAAAGCAGCAGTAATATCACATTTCTGATCATCTTTTCTAATTTTCCTTAGGAACAATGTCTTAAGTACTTTCCAATACAAGCTTCTGATCTCAAAATGGACTTTGAGGCTTAGTCAATTGGTAGCATATACTTTTGCTTAGAAAACTAGACTATTGCAATTTTTAGATCATGTGGGGATGAATGGTGGATGCTGAAGAAGCAAAGTTTCTGAACTAGTAAAAAACTCTGCAGCAATAGATTATTGTTTTCTTTGATACTCAGGATACACAAAAACCATAGAAAAATGGTTTTAGTATTTTTTTTAAGCTGAAAAAAGGCATTGCCTTTCTTTATTTTCAATCTCTCAATCTTACAATGGAGATCTCCTGTAAAACAATGTAACACCTTTGGTCTTTTTCAGACAAATAACCACAAGTGCTGTCTGGAGTCTCTCACTACCACAAACAGTATAGCTTTTCATCACACCACTTGCACAGAATATCGTGGTTAGTATGGAAAGTTCTCTTTACAGTCCATTTGCCTGCTATGTAACAGTAACTCTTAGTACCATTTTCACTGAGCAGTAAATTCAATTTCAATGATTTTTGGTTAATACATGTGCATTTATAAACTCCCTTTATTTAATGTAACTTTTAAAATACTGTATCCTGAGAGATAGTTAACAGAAATATTTTAGGAATACATCTCACTTTTGATAGCTTTTCACAGATTGTATTAAGTTGCAGCCATCACTGAAATTCAGCGTAAATTCAGTGTTAAGTTTTGGCTCCATTCACATACTCCAGAACAAAATAAGCACTACTCGCTATCATTGATGCCCACTTTGGATTCTATGAAGCAAACTTAACATCTGCAAAATGAGTTTTTAATAGTCCCATACAAATAAATTAAATGAACAATTATTTTTCATCTTTTCCAATAGCATAAAAATTAATAGCTAGACTTTTTCAAGGCATGATGTCTTATATATGTTCAATATGTTTTCATGCTTGCATCAATTTTAAGTACATTCTAAATTATTCCAAGCAGTTCTGCAATTCATGCAAGATATTTTATACTCTTGCATTTTCCTTTGCCATGTGCTAACTTTAGTTTAAAAATACATCTTACCAAATCCCTATAAGGTGAATTGTTGTAGCATCTTTTGGATTCAGTTCAATGGCTCTCTGGTGCAGGGAGAAAAAAACAACACAATGTGTAAAGAAGTTGTTCTGACACATGGATTAAAATACATTTAAAAATAGACTTGTTATCCTACTATTAATTAAACCAGACTATGGTGTTTAGAATTTCAAGGCAATACATTATTTATTCAGTGCACAACTAAATCAGCTCACCTCCAAAAATCTGATGACACTGATAGATGTCTAAGCACTTCTCTTTAGTAGATTATTAAAAGTTGCATTTGAGACTTGGCATGTTCAGATTTTGATATAATCTCTGGTGATATAAAATTAGTAGTCCTTTATCTTCACCAGTATGTCCTTTACTGTTACATAACCCACAATTAAAAGGACAGCCACACAGCTATTTCTCAATATCACAGTTTCATTTGACCTAATCCTAAGAGGTGTCTAAAGCACTTCAGCTATTTTGAGACTCCCTTCTAAAGTGACTTAGTTTACTGCAGGAGAGAATTTGTACTCCTTGTTTCTGGGGCATTTCTGGAGCATATGTCACAGTAACAAAATACACAGTGCTACTAGGAAGTTTGAACAGAAGTATGCTTTCAATATTTCACCAAAAATTAGTTACCAGCTGTCACACAATCTACATACTGGACACATTAATCCTGTCATATGCAAAAAACTGCATTACCTGGAAATGCTCTTTGATGATAATAGCATTTCCAATTTTAGTCTTGATTCCTTCATAGTCTCCAACATCACTGAGGCAAATTCCATACCACTGTAATTCAAATAACAAAAATAAAACATTTAATACAGCACTATATTATTAGTACATTTAAAAAAACTTGCAACCGGAACAGCTACCATCACCAGAAATGACAACAAGCGGGAAGTATTTGTTGTGAACAGCTCAATCAACATCAGAGCAAGCTGCTGGTCTGCATATGTAAAGGGAATAAATGTCCTCTTCTTATCCAAGATACCATGGCAAGTGACATTTTGCTACCTCTTTCCCTCTGAGAAAAGCAGCACTAAAAAAAAAAAAAAAATAAAAAATGGGCAGAACAAAGCTAGTGCCTGAAATATTTCCAGTGAAACTCTACAGAGCCCAGAAAAGGCAAGCTGAATGTGGGACGGACAACATTTTTCAGGCTACATCGGGGCAGAAGGAGCTAATTACATCAGCTGTAATCACCCTGATCAGTCACCTCTTTCCATGGTCCTGCACGTGCTGAATCAGTTTCTGTTTCCTTAGAGGAAGCTTACCTGAAAAAGTCTGAAATCAGATCTTCCAAAAACATTAGGAAGAACTAGAAGTCTCATTCATTCTCAACTGAAAAGTTAAATTATGAAGTTTCCTAAAACAGCACAGTGACATTTGTTCTGTTTGCTATAATCAGAAATCAACAAACAAGATTTCAGTTATTTTGCACAGCTCACCTTGTGTGCTGCAAAATTTGATTCATTTTTTTCAAGTGCCTTTTTTGCATACTCAAGGGAGTCATATGTCAGTTGTTTCTTCTCCTCTGCAGAAGTACTACCAAGCTGAGCCAGATCCCGTGATGACCGTGCCAGCCGCCATAACAACTCTGCATCATCGCTGGTTAGGAACAAACACTGATGTTTTAAAGCAATCAGGGAAACAAAGCAAAGGTCTTAAAGGAGTCTTTTTAAAGTATATCTCAAGTGGGTGATAAGGCAACAGTGAATCATCTGTCTTGCTATGCTACCTACAATCCCAGGGTAACAAATGGCAAATGAAGGCACACCATTATACACTGTCTGACAATATCTTTGTTCTGCCATTCTGGTCTGCAAAGCAAACACATCTGCAGGAAAGGTCTTTGTTTTCTCCAAAAAAAAGATACAGATACCATTACAAAACTGTAATGGTACCACTCAAAACACCAGAAGGAAATGGAGGACTACTCTGTTCTTAGCTAGATGGTATTTTTTCCAGCACTCTGCAGATTTGTATTGATGCTTACTTGGAATACTTAAAACATTATGCATCTTTTTTTCCTCTAACTGTACTTAAATTATTAAATTCTTCCTAGAAAAACAGTGACAAAAACACAGATTAGCCATACCACCAGCATGTAAACCTGTACATTTATATATTTATTTATATCACTTTATCAAATGGTGCATGGTAGGTTATAGTCCAAGCTAAAGGAACTTAAGTTTTATTTTGTTAACATACTGCTATGGAACACTGCTTACACTTCATTATACTTTAGATAACTACCACTGGCTTAATAATTTAATAGAGACTTTAGAATCTTTCAGAATTTTTGCAGTAGATTTTAAGAGATCCTTAGAGTAACAAAACAAACAAGCAGGATTGAAAAACTTGAGGCTTGACCCTCACCTTCTACAACTACCAGTTCTTTCTTCATTCATTTTACCATTAGGAGGAAAAAGATCACAAGTCCTTTTTTCCTACTTACATAAGAGTGAAAAATAGATTCTCTAGCATTCCACAATGAGAATATTAGTTGAAAAACTAGTACAGAAGAGCACAGAAAAGAAGCCACAGTAATGTCCAAAGGCAATGAAGTACCTATTTTTATGCTGAACCAGCAAGTGATACAGCTTTTCAGTTTCTCCACTCCCATACAGGTAGTCTGCTTGTTCTATCACATCTTCCACTTACGAAGGAATTAAAATTGTGGAAACAGAAGAACAAATTATAGTTAATTAGGACATTACCACTGAAACATTTTAGAACAAGACAACCTAGCTGAAAATGATGTAGCTCATTTTTAGGCCATCATTTCAAGCAACTTAAAAGCACAGCAGGATTGAGTAAGCAGTATGTACAATGTACAATGAGGATGACAATTGGTGCCTCTCTAGTGAAACGACAACAGCTTTCAGCAAGACAGCTTTGGATGCTGGACAGATTTAACATTCCAAGGTATCTTTCTGAGTGTATCAGACTACTAGAAATAAGTGGTTTTTTAACTTGTGAAATAAGCAGAAAAGAAAAAGAAGTATGGAAAATGGACCAGGAGAGCAAGTACAGTAGAGAGCTGATAGTAACAAAATCCCCTTCATTAGAATATGTAGAGAACTTAAATCTTACAATAACAATGAAAAAAACACCAACTTTTAAAAATATTCTTCATGCTCAATATAGCTCCACAGTTTTGTCAGAATATTACTGCAGTTTGAGCGGGTCCCATTATTTACTCACAAGCCAAAACAAAATATCGCTTAAAGGTTTTCTGATTGAAGTCTTTAGGTTTTTTCAAAATACAATGCCAAAAAATACAATTAACCTACTGAAACTCCTGTGTGTTCAAGATACTAAAAGCAAAAATATTCAGAATTGGCTTTCTAGAGTATCAACTTATCAACTCAGTACCATTATGTTTATGATACTTTCTTTTTCTAGAAAATACACTGAAACACAACAGTGGCGGGGAATATAATTTCCGCAACTGGATGAATATAATAGTATATAAATATAATAATACATAAATAAATATAGTACTTGGAACAGCATACAGGAAACAGAACTATCAAACACCACACTATAGCAGGATTATAGCATGAGAAAAGATGGAATTAGAAGGAAAAATACCCAAAGGGAAGCAAATTCTATTGAAGTACATAACTGCATAGGAGAACAACAAAGTGCAAGTTTACTCTTCTGATGAATATAATAGTATATAAATATAATAATACATAAATAAATATAGTACTTGGAACAGCATACAGGAAACAGAACTATCAAACACCACACTATAGCAGGATTATAGCATGAGAAAAGATGGAATTAGAAGGAAAAATACCCAAAGGGAAGCAAATTCTATTGAAGTACATAACTGCATAGGAGAACAACAAAGTGCAAGTTTACTCTTCTGCCAACATTAAAGCATTAAAAAACTACCTTCTAGGTCAAAAGCCTTGTCTAATTCTTTACAGACCTTTTACTTATCCTTATTGTCTCTTTGGTTTTACTCCTGGATCAAACTTAGAAGTCAAAACATAAGGTCTAATCCCTTTGATAAAAATTAATCACGTTTATAAGGTGTCCTTTTTCAAGGAATATATTTATATACTATTAAAGTACCGACTAAATATGGTAGCCTGGTTTAAAGGCAGCACAGTTTTCTTTACAGAAGAAGCAAAACATTGAAGGCTACTGAACACAAAAGCCTCCTCTTCAGCTTAAGAAGATCCTAGAATATAAACCAATGCATTCTGGGTAATTTTTAACCTTGCTATCTCTACATGTCTTCTTTCAACCCCTTCAAAGATAAGATAATGGTCTATGTGGACTTTGGATTTTAGTGTCCAAAATAAGCTTTGTGGTATATCTTCAGTATGATCTTCACTAACCTGTTAGGTTTGTTTGCTGACCTGAACATTACTAACATATCTAATCACTAAACGCTCAGAACTCAAAACTGCTGAACGCATTTCCCACAAGGTGTTTTATGCAAATTACTGTACTTCTACTACTTTAGAGTACTTTTCGGTATTTCTATTTTACCTTTATTTTCACCATATTTATTACCTGTCTTCTACAGAAAGCCTGTTATAGCATTGCTTTTCTTGGCAATGAAAATGTCAGATTCATGTGGGAGTACTGGAAAGACCAAAAGCAACTAAGCAGTGCTATTTATGTTCCTCATGAGAAATGATGAATTCTTTATTCCTCATTATTATTATTTCTTATTTGTGTACTGAGTAACTATTTCAAATCTACTCACTGATACTCCTTCTGCTATTCCGCAAGAAACAGCTCCTTATCCATTCAAAAATTTATTAACTGAATTTTTATTTCTATCCGCATAAACATCTAAGATGTTCCTCTTCCTGAGACACAGAGAAACAGGTTACCTGAACTGGCTACTACCTCAACTACACAGTGAGCAAGCATCCAGTTTAGGCTCATTCTCTGTTCAGTCAGGCTTACTCTGAAAATCCTTATTTAGACAAACAAGTTCTAAGTCTGCAACAATATCCCCTTTTTATGTATTGTTACTGTCCTTCCCGCAGTGAAACTATTCTATGAAAAGATATTTTACCACTTGTTAAATTATTTTCTAGTAGGTAAAGCAAGACTTTGCTTCCCCCTTTTTAGAGTTACAGAAATAGAAGACATTTCTCAATTTTGTATGAAGTGCTATCTTCGTGTTGCTCAACTAGATTAAATAGAAATCACAGAGTGGTCATACTGAAAACCTGAACTAGCTAAAATTTCTAGAAATAGATTAAGTTTTGGTCTGCATTCCTAAGAGACCCAGATTTTTTCAATAAGAGTTAATTAACGACTGGGCAGCAAATTAGTTATTATGTACACCTTATGCATGTGTTCTATCCCTGAACAGATGAGCTACTAGATCTGCTTTTGGTGACACCTGAAATAATCACTTGTTGAAGTGCTACCACACTACCCATAACCAATTCAAAAGCATCCTATCATGAAATGACACTGCATGCCGTCTTAATGGAAAAGAATAAAAAGCATTACACCATTTTCCTCCATAATTCCAGCACTAAAAATTTTAAGTTTCACATCAGAATAACCAAAATACTTCAAAATTTGAAAATATTACCTTTGAAGCTTGCATGAACCTCAGCAAAGCCAGAAATCAGCTTATGAGCTTCATAAACCAAAAAAGACCCTGTTGAAAGCACAACCCCCCTCCGAAGGTTTTTTCTAAGCACCTGTGTAGGACCATAAGATAGGTATTAATGAACATTATCACTCCGAGTTAAAAAAGGTTTTTCTTGTCTGTATCACCGGTTATATTTCAGATCTTGAGCAAAGAAAAGATTTTAAAATGTTAACCCTCATAAGACAAAACGCCACTTAATCAAGCGAGTATTTGAAATATATTCAAGAGGCTCGCGATTGCGCCTGAAAACATGAACAGAGCACTAGGCTGAACAGAAACCTTAAGTGCGGAGCAAACACAAGGTTAAAAGCAAAAATCAAATCCGTATTGCTCAAATGAGCCCAGGGCTCAGTTTTCGCACAAACAAACCAGTCCTTCGCTACGCCCCGCGATGCCGGAGCCTCCATTCGCCTCCCTCATGCCGGAGGAGCGGCTCCGCGGAGGCGAGCGGCGGCCACACTCCGTGGGAATCAGAGTGATTTAGGTTGAAATAAGCCTCTGAGACCACTGAGTCCAACCTACGACCGAACCCCACCGCGTCAAATAGAACATGGCACGTCCAGGCTTCCCTTAAACGCGCCCAGGGTCGGTGACTTCCCAACCTCCCCGGGCAGCGCACTGCAAGTAGTCCCTGGAAGCGGCCGCGCTCCCCCGCACCGAGCGGCACCCCGGCTACCTCGGTCCCCGGCCGCCCCCGGCCGCAGGGGCCGCCCATCGCCTCTCGCCGAAGCGCTGTCCCCAGGCCGGCGGGGCCACGGCGGAAGGGCCGCGCCAGCGCAGCTATCAGCGCCGCCATCGCCGCCGCCAGCACCACCCCCGGCCTGCGGAGGAACCGCTCCGCCCCGCGGCCCTGCCCGGGCTCGGGAGCACACAAGGG
>WEKY01050474.1:0-15661 GCA_013390045.1 Picathartes gymnocephalus
CAAGTAGATTTGGTTTGCTGTTCACACAACTGATGATGCTTGCAGACTGCTGACTATTTCTTGTCATAAAAAAAGAAAAGCACACACGTAATAGAGAAATCCTCATCCACCCCACCCCATACAGTTGGCAAAAGGATTTAATCTTGAAACTCTGTTAGATAATTTAAGCAAAACAGTGGGAAAAGAATCTTTTACACAGGAAAACAATTTTGACAGTAGATTAGGAGGGCACGTGTATTTTGCAACTCCTGTCAAAAAAAATAAGCAAAAAGAATATCCATTTATTTCCTACAATAGTTAACCTTAACCAAGGCTGATGAAAAAGACCATCTTGCTTCGACTATTTCTTTCTTAAGCACCTGCCATAGTACCAACTGCCCTTAGCCATTTTTGAACGAGCTATGATTAGGTAAGGAGAGAATGCTGACATTCTCAAATAGAACAGGATGGTCCCAGTGACCCCCAGGATCAAGGAAAGGCAGCCTAAATTCACCCTAATACCAGGGTATTCCGATTTGGCACTATGTACCAGAATCTGGGGTTACATGTAGTATTTTTGGAATTTTGGATAAGATGTCCCATTCCAGAAGCTTGAGGTAAACGTAGCATTGGTTCCAATTCAAAATAGCTTCCTAAGTTACTGGATGCTTTAAATATAGCATGAGAGTCCCACAGAGGCTTCTCAAGAGTGTGCACAGCACCCTAACCAGGTATAGTAAGTACTACTATGCCTTGCAAATATATTTATTCATGCCACAAAGACTAATTGTCACTAATGCTGGCTTTAAACTGAGAACCCATAAATGGTTTAAAGTAAGCATGTGCCCTTAAGCCAGTTACTTTTAGTAAGAATAAAGATTTATGTCTGTGTTAGGTATGGCTAAGCAACACAGGCACGCAGCCAAAACAGCCCAGAGGCTGGCATTTGGAATCTGAGGAAGGGAAAGGTGGGAATATGGCGAGAGCATGTGAAAGGCTGTGTTCCTCCTAATCCTCAGCTGCCATTGCTACAAATCAAGTGTATTTGGAAGGATTTTGGAGAAAGGTTAAAACCTATTTATGCACTGCGTGCAGGCATGGAACACCTGTGGCACAGATGATCACAGCACCAGCTACGCACGTGGGAGGTGCAGAAAGTAACTCTACCCTCGCCAGGGGATTTGCGTGCCTTTAAGACATTTGGCCAATTTTATCTTCCTAAAAGAAGAGCAAGATCTCATTGACTTTTTGGGAAAATGCTTGCTAACTACCACGACCAAAGAGAGAAGTCACCTTGTATGAAGCCCATTCAAGATGTCATCTGGAGCCACTCGTAAGCTGAAAATTAATTTTTTGAGGGTACCTAATTCTAGGTACTTTCTTCCCTCTATTGTGTGCTTTTCCTCCTTTAAATCTCTTAAAAGAAAATGAACGATTTACATTTGGGGGAAATATCATATTCTTCATGGATCTGAAAAATGGGAGATTTTAGAACTGTCCTAAAAGGATACCCAACAGTAAGGCTGACCTAAGCTTCAGGGCCAGATTCAAGCTTTTATTTCTTTTACCACCTGAATTTTATGATAGTAGCCAAATAAAATACTTTTTAAAAAAATCATCATCTATGCAGCACATTTTGACAGGTGATACCTGTTAGCTTTTAAATATATAATGTGAATTATGTGCCTTAACAGCACATTTATTGAGATCTTTGTCCTCACTCTGTACCAGCAAAAATGAAATTCTTTATGAATTAATGAATGCCATTTATTAAACATCATAGCATACTTCTATCAAATTAGTATTTAGGAATTTAGCCAATTGTAACAGAAAGCCTATTCGGATATTTTGTTCTCAGGTAACCTTTTTATAAAGGCTTTAATTACACTAGTACAGAAGAAACAGCCCTTTAACAAGCTGTGTATAGAAACCATTCTTTTTCAATTAGCCTTATTCATTTCTACTAGCACACTACTGCTGGCATCACCAGACAATATTTTAAATTAATTTAGTTCCTCAAAACTTGCAGTTGCAGTTGATTTTTACCATGTTCAGCAGAAATTTCCCTCCTTCCTCTCCTCTTCTCAAGATCTTCCAGTGGGGACTAAAAATTTACCTGCACATTCATCATTTGGCTAATCTTGCAACAAAACTCAGTGGAAAAGAAGAGCATTATCTCATATTACACTGGACACTATTTAATGCTATATTATGCATTAAAATGGCGGCACATCAGGTACCCATGTGCAGAAACTTCTAGTTATACACAAACTGGCTACATGAGATCATCTTCTCAGCTGGCTCCAGGCCACTGTGAAAGCTAGATTATAATGAAGACTACTGCATTTTGTACACCATTTTCATACTTCCACATTGCTACTCAAGGTTGTCGTTATTTTGTTTTTAAATACCCACATTTTTGATAGTTATAGAATAATATACATTTTATGCTACTAATTAGACAACAAGATGGTAACTGCTGTTGCTAGTATAGAAAGTTAATGATAACATATTTGCAAAGCTAATTTCTCTTTGTGTTCCACTGGCTAGTGAACATTTTGCAATAATGTATTCAGAATGGAGATAATGACAGAGTTATCTGCTATCTTATTAAGATAGTCATTTACAGAGTTCAGGCATCAGACACTAATAAAAAATTTTACCTGAAAAAAAGCTTATTGTGCACTTTAATTATAAGCACTAACAGTTCAGCAGCTTTAAATTCATAATTGAATGGTTACCTCCTGATGTTTACTAATTCTAAAGAATCTGAAAAATTATTAATTGTAATAATAATTATGTAAATCTGAGGACTTCCTGAAATACTACATCAAATATGTACTCCTATAAGTAAACTCTAGGTCAAAGGCTCAACAATGTGTCAGACCACATTATCCAGTTGCCAGGGCACCCTGTTAAAACAAGTGCAAAAGGAATATACCTAATTTGAGTTGTGGATCTGTTTCCTTAGGTTAAGAAACCTTTTCCTCCATCCTTCATAAAACCACAAGCGCTACTGTTATCTCCAGTTGTGAACTCAGTTTTTCCACCAGTCTTGAGCCCAAGTTTCCCACAGCTAACACTATGTGCCTCCTGTTCAAGGAAAGAGTTGCATTTCCCTTTCTTTTGCAGGAAAGAAAGCTGTGAAGTTACTTTATAACTGTGCTGGCAATTGCATAGATGTTATTCACAGAATGAGCTCTTTTCACAGATAATGCCACATGAGTACTGATGATTCAGCTACAATCACACTCAAAATTAAAAAGCACTTAGGAGGCGATATAAAGAAAGGGCTTCAAACCCATGGGTCATGTATTTTGTGTCAGAACAGTCAGAACAGCAGGTTTGATGAGGTAACACCATTTAAACCAGAACCTCAGCTATTACAGGCGTTACTTACATTCATCTGGCCTACATTCTATCAGGGTGTAATGTTTCTCCTGAAATTCAAAACAGATAGAATTGAAGAACACAGCCTTAAATAAATGATTTCTGCACAGTATCCATGCAGAACACATAATACTCCTTATATACCCCTGACCTTCAGCAGTGGACTTAGTATTTAGTGATTACTTTAATCACACCAACAGTTAAGAGGGGCTGCCTTTGTGTTCCAAATACCTACTTGATTTAAAGGAGAAATCACTTGACCAAGAGCTGCAGCTAGCTACATGTTCTTCCTGAAAGTTTTGTCAAGTACAATACATGCATTATCTTACTACAGTTTAAATAAAAACTGTAGTAAAAGCACTCTTCAACAAATAAACCTGAGTTTAAAGTTAAAACAACAAACTTCATGGATTTTTGTGGAAGGAAAGAAAACAAAAGCTTCTTACTTCTATCATGACTGTTTATCCAGAAGGGGAAAATAACCCATCTTGTGCTGGAACTGCTTTGGATAACAAAATTGAGTATTTGCTGAAATCAAACCTTGTGTTAGTGGCTCTGGTGAAACATCCATCGAGATTACTCCTCAGACCTGATACAGTATTTTTGGTCAAGACAGGGAATGCTGTCTACCTCAGAATAACTAATGCCTTACCTCTTAGAGCACCTGCACAGCCATGTTTAAAACTCTGTTCGGTTTTATTCAGAGCAGAGACTTGCACTGTCTCACCAGCACCCCGGGATTTTTTGATTACTCAGGTGCCAGAACTCATTTCTCTGGTCCAACAAGTATTATTTAAATGGAATCCAACTACAGAATCTGCTCCCTCTCTCCTTGTCTGACAGACACGACACTTGTGTTTGATGAGACATGCAACCTTATCATACAAATGCCCTGTACACTGAACTGCCATTTATAGTACAGATGCTGTCTCCTGGAACATCTCAAATAAACAATACCAAATCAGGAGGTTGAGGAGTTACTTGAAGGGCTCAGGCTCACAGAAACACAATCATTTCTGATGTAGCTGTAAACATACCAGAACTGGCTTGCAAATTAGTTTGAAAGCAAACATACCACCTCAAATAACTAGGGCTCTCCTAGGATACTGATGTATTTGCATATATAACAAATAATTGCAGGTAATAAAATTCAGAATGCTGTAACTTCAGATGAGGTAACTGTTACTCACGAAGTAATCTACAAATTAAACAGATTATCCCAAAGAAATGCTGACGCCCACTGAATAGTGGTTTTATCAAAAAAATAGATAGTAAAGTTTCAGAGTGTTCTGAAAAGCTGGCCTAGAAGTATTTAACTTTTCTCTCACAAGGAACTATTTTGAGTTAAACTGTAAGAAGACTCGAAGAATGTGAAACTGCTCAGGCATAAGAAATTACTACAGTTTATCTAGGCATAAAACAGTTACTATATTAAATGGCTCACTCCCTTCTCAGAAGTTGACTCATTCATTTGAATTTTAAAAGAAAAAGGAAACATGTCTACTGAGTAATCGTTAAAGAGGAATACACCTAGACTTCTAGAGGGCACCAGACTTAGTTTATTAGAATATCAACTATTATAAATACTCATCTCTGGTATCGTGAAGGACTTCTTATCTGGAGATTAAAAAAAACCTCTCAAAGCAGCAGTTGTAGGACAGCTACTCAGCAGTCTGATTCATCAAAGGCGGATGCCTAACAGGTGATGTGGGATCAGCACGTCAAGAGAACTTGCTAAATTGTTTCAGTTCAGTCAATGCAGGTAAACTGCATTTTTCTGATTATATTTTATGTACAGCACCACATGGCCATTCAAAGGACAGCTGCAGAATGCACAGAGCCTGACCCAGATCATCTGAGGTTTCCCAGCATTTAAGAATAGAAGAAAAAAAGTGAAGAGGGACTGCCTTCCCTCCTCAGTTGTCTGTTGTAAGGCACTGATATGCAATAGCCCACAGGAAATGAATACTCTCACATAGCTCCTCTAAAGCAAAGGCAGTGACAGCCAGAGGTTGGCATATGTATGCTAGGGAGTGGAGGAGGGACAGGAAGCAATCAGCAAGAGATGCTGATAAAAGGGAAGAGCCTAACAACTGTGAGAAAAAACCTTCCTGCTCCTGCAGAGACAGACTGCAAAATGCTAGACCAGGGTTTTCCCCAGACTCGAAAAGCTGTTTCAGGCTGCTTGTAGCAGAGTAAGTATACAGATCAGCTAATTTAATTCTTTTTGTAGCAGTGTTTGCTGTTTTCCCCCCCTGCACTTATATAATCACCAGACTTCAACCTTTTCATCACTTAATCAAATAAAGAGAAGTATTTCTTAAATGTTTTTGTTTTGTTTAAACCCTATATCCTGTTTCAGGCTCTGGCTTTTGATTTGGAACCCAAGCAGCTAAAAAACCTCTCCATTAGGAAATACAAAATTGTATGGATAACCACAGAGTGAATGTATCAGTCATGAGTTACCACAGTGATTTAGATAGTATTTCCACTACCTCAGATGAAGATAGCTCCTCCACACCTTTCAGCTCATTGCATCACCTGCAACCCAGCCTGTCTCACTAGAACACTTTACTGTTCAGAAATACAGATTCAGAATTATATGAAGATGTTCTGTTATCGCATCCAACCATGTACAATCGTACCATTTTAGGTAACATGGCAACCAAGCACTTAGATAATTAACTATGTCCAAAAGCCTTCTTACAGAGGATTAGGTCTATAAAATTAATGAATTCTGCTTGCTTCCAGACAGTTCAAGCAGTAGGAGAAAATAAACAGCTTTGCTGCCCACGTCAATTTGGAAAGACCAGATTTATGTATACGATCATGCCACTGGTGAGAGCGCTTAGCACTGCCAACAACCTGCAAGTCTCATTCATTTCAGCAGGGCTGACAGATGCTCAGCTTTACTTAGTCTGTCAATACTGTTTTCCTACCTATGCTACCTGCTTATGACATCTCATGACACAATTTGACAGCTCATAACAGAATTTGATATCTCATGGCAGAATTTTTCTAGTGGGTAGGATGGTCTGCAGGGTGGGGACTAGAAAAATAGTTTACAGATGATTTCCCAATGCTATTGTTAAAGGGGTGTGAAAGCTGCAGAGTGACCTTAACTCTTCCCTACTTTTGTCTCCTCTTTTCTTGTTCCCACCCTCTATGTTAGTCACGCATTTATTTTTAGATAAAGAACAGATAAGCAGAACAATGCCTTTCAGGGGAACACATCTTCACCTGTCACCCAGCTGACTGACTGTGACTCCTGTGCATTATGCTGGTGACTATTCAGCAATGAGCTGATCACCTGGGCCTACCTGAATGGAAGAAAATACAGTGTCTCAGACACCATTTTAAAGATTTCTTTAGAAGTGAACTGTTATGCCAAACAGCTCTGGGTAATTCCCTTCCTCATCCACTGTGTTAAGAGCATTTTTCCTGAACAGAAGCATTAGCAATCCCGCAATCCTGTAGAGTGCTTTTGTCAGAAGGTTTCAAAGATGTTCAGGATTTCTCCCCTGCCGTCCAGGTAAAGTGCAAGATGGGTGCGAATTGTATAAGGCTGCTGACAGAGTGCAGGTCAACAGGTCCCCACTTGATGTCTATGCACGGCTAGCTTCATAATGGCACAATACTGGTGTCCTCTTTCAGGAGGGTGCTTGGAAACATGTTGGTTTAATACTATAGATGGAATGAACAACCCTGGTGTGTTAGACTCTTTCCGTTGTCTTTCTCAGGAGGCAACTCTCTTGCAGCATGATAGAAGAGCCTTCATGAAAAAGGAGGAATCTGTCTGTTCTCCGTGGCCCACCCACAGACAGTCTAATTAATTGGGGGCAGTCAGAGCACAATGAACGTGTCTGTATGCAAATCCTATCTGCAGCCTTAGAGGGACACTGTGCCCACGTAGCCAAAAGGGCCATGGCACATCTGTTATTAAAAGCAATTCTAATGCTCTTTAAGTTGAAGTATTTGGGGTTTAGGACTCATCTTGCACAAAAAGTCTAATCTCATCTCAGGGCAGCTGTGGATCAAAACCAGTCCATAAATAGGTCTACTAGCAACATTTAGAGCTGTGTGCCCTTTCCAAGGAGATCTTCGCCACCGTTACCTTCCCTCCCCTCCTCCCCAAAAGGAGTATCTTAAAAATGTAAGTACAGCTTCCCTTTCCCCACCACAATAAGACTGCGGTTATGGCTGAGTTCATAGGTCAACCCACTTATGACTCCAAATTTCTGATTAAGGGCAATATCTGACCTGTTTGGAAGTATATTTGTGTGATAGATGCTCAAGAAAAAGCAGATTATCATCAAAAGTCACATACTACACTGTGTTCCAATTAAAAAGATCACAACCAGCAGGCATAACTAACCCAGCCCCTCATGAAGGAGGCTATGTTAATTCCTGTATGTCTGCTTCCACCCTCATAAGGCAGGCTCTAAAATCCAATCCCATCCCAAAGCAGTAGTCCCAGCTAAAAACTGGCAGTCACTGGGAAGGCGTTCAAAAACATTTAACAGTGCTTTCTGACACTGCTATGGCTGAAAATGCAGTCACTTCTGTGAAGAGCTGATTCCTCCACACCTCTGGGAATTCAGCCATTGCAGTTTCACTTCTGCTCCTCCTACACTCTCAAAAGCTCCATGAGAATCATACAGCCTTTGGGCACAGTGTTTACACTTTCAGAGATTACAATATGAGACAATGAGCTCTTTGGGAAACAATTGGCTTTTCATTACTGATTGTGTCATATACAGTGCAAGTGCCACAGCCCTGGCCCATGACTAGCAGTCTCTAGGTATGACTGAATGACTTAGAAGAAAATAATCAACACCATACAGTGCAGGCTGCAAAGTGTCATGAAAACGCCTACAAAAATATGATGGCACCTGTCTGTACTTACCTTGAGTGGGATGAGAAAAGAAATACCAACACTATTTACAGGAGCAAAATTAATCTGAGTTTATGAAGGGAGTTTATTTTTGTGGACAGAGGGTATTTTAGGTTGTCTTTTACTTGTTTGCTTTTAATAATACTGCCAAAACAGCCTTCTTTGCAATTACTATGCTGTAAAAGGAGTTATGAATAGTATGTCTCATCATCATGGGCCTTAGTATTAGGGTAAATGTGGCTCTGTCTTCCAAGAAAGGGATAATGTGCATAAGAACAAGGGAGATCAGATGATAGAGTTTCACAGGATGAATATGAAATAGCATAGCTAAGATTTCAGAAGTTCACCAACTGACTTTGAATCACATTTGTTGCAGAGATACATATTTTGTACCTACAACTTAACAGACTGTATTTTTTCATTATGAAAAAAACAACATGGTTTTAAAAGCAGCGTAGGTGGCTTTTTTATTATTATTATTATTATTTTTGCAGCAGAGCAGACCTTTTATTTTCATTCTACTTGTTTGTCTGATAAAATCATTCTGCTATTTCTCTTACATACTGTTATGTAAGTAACCTCTCTTGTCACTGTACTGCAAAATAAGCCTTCTGCAGGTGATTTGTAGAGGAACCAAGACCTCGCTAGAAAGATCTGAACATTCTGGAGCAGATTTGAGACTGTCAGAAACATAAAAAAAAAAAGAAGGGAGCTACTAGAAATTACACAGAACTGTCTTGTAAGAGGTAAGTAGGTAAGGGCGACACAAATTTCCTGAAAACTATCCAATGCTAAAAAAATATTTAAGAAACTAAGCTTATCCAGGTAACAGCAGTACTGAACTGCAACAACCTTAACATAATGCTTCAAGGGGAAGATAGAACAAAAGGCAGTTAGGAAATACATGGCTGTAATTGACAGATACACCAGGTAATTAATTATTAAATCACATACTGTTTGTCAACTGCAAATGGAAGGCTTCTGCATAATTTAAGATAGTATTTTAAGTATTACTGAGTCTTCTGCTTGACATGTCTGATTTTTATCCAATTATTGCACCCCATCACAGGAGGGGACACATCCCTGACTTTGTTCCGTTTTAACACCTGACTTCACATATTTACAAGGGACTTCACATGTTTGTTTTCTAGAAATATAATTCTGTATTCCCATTCAGAGTTGTTCTACTCCCTTCCCCCCAGTGAAGCCCCTATCAGCAGAAAAAGAGACAACACTGTACAAAATAGAGCTGGAAGCGTACTTAAAAGAGACAGTAT
This sequence comes from Picathartes gymnocephalus, assembly GCA_013390045.1. Taxonomy (NCBI): domain Eukaryota; kingdom Metazoa; phylum Chordata; class Aves; order Passeriformes; family Picathartidae; genus Picathartes; species Picathartes gymnocephalus. The sequence goes on from WEKY01050474.1 coordinate 9,541, forward strand.
CACCATCCATAAAAATATACTAACCAGAACTGTCTTCCTGAGGCATTATCGACGCCAGGTTGTACTTTGAACTGGTATATTTCTAGTTCACATTATATTCTCTTTATTCACACCTAGGTTAAAGATCCTCAATCCTGCTAGGCCAGGTCAAAGAGTACATATGACTGCTGTTTTCCAACCCAAACAAGCTCAACAAGGTTTTTTTGCACACTTACTCTGGAGATGGTCAAGGGCATGTTGAAGTCCTTGCCACCTTGCAGTCGGAAGCCCCACGGTCCAGGTCCATTCAGAGTCACACTGTAAGCCATGCTGTACCGCTTTCACAGGCAGCAACAGGGCACTGCAGGACAGAAGGACAGGGCAGACGTAAAAAAGTGTGAAAAATCAGAACGAGAACAGGGAAGAGTTTTACATAATGAAAGCCATGCTCTCTCTGCCTTGCCTGTTCAGTCGTGCTCTGATACCACCTAAGAATAGATGGGAGCTATAATGCAGATGCTGATATCCCAGCCCATAAAAGGTCTGTAACCAGACACCTACTATGCAAAGACTTCATGACTCAAGTGGTCTAATATAGTCCCCACGGAAGGGGACAGATCTTTCTAGGCTAATCAAGCCCCTCATGCTCCTCAGTTACTTTATGCACAAAACACATGTATTAATAAAACAAGCAAACAAAATCCCATGCTAAAATCCCAACCACCTAAGTCTCTTCACTAACCTGTTAACAACTACAAAGCCATTTTTAAATTCTGCTTCAGCACATACGTTTATTACACTGTGACATATAATACAAGTTCTTTCTATATAGATATTTCCATATGTAGCAGGAAAGGGACCAAGAAAGCGTTTACTTTCTTTTGCCATGGTTTGTATATACTACATGCATTTAGCATCACCAAAAAAAAAAAAAAACCTCCACAACTTCACGTTAGGCTCTTGGTTCCACAGCCCTTCCTTTCCCTAGGAAAAATTAACATTTATTCTTTCTGAATGCAGAAAGATGTATCATGGGATACTTCTAATCAGCATTTAATTTCTGTGACAAAAGCACGGTTTCACTACATACCTGTTTCATTATTTCAATACAAATCTTCCAAAGGTGTGATGCTTGAATGAAAAGCTAAGAATACAGTTAACTAACTGCCTCCTTAATTAATTGCTTGATTTTTTCATAGTTTACATTCCAGTTCTTAGGAGTTCCATAAAACTATAACCCTTGTTCAGTAATGCTGGATAGCATTTCTGCCTTAGATTGGAAATTGCTAAAATACAGAGGGCATGAGGGTAAGGAAGAAGTTGTTGGCAGAACTACAGATACAAACAAAAAGTTTCTGCTCTCAGGGTAAAGCTACAAATATCAAATAACGCTCACCCCTTTCAAGTCATTAATTTGTGCAGGACCTCCAGAACCCCTCTTCTGTATCTTCGCAGCATTTATGCTCTTTTATCCTCTGGCTAGACAGAAACTGTCATTATATTAAAAAAGGGAGGAAAAAGCCCTCCAAACATGGGTTCTACTCTGATAATCAAAAAGACAAGCAAACCCACACAATGCACTAGAGTGAGACAGCTCAGCCTGAACGTTGATAATAGGTCACCCTGCCAATAGACCTACCTTAAAACATGATAAATATCTCATGACAAAACAGCAGAGAGCAAACAGTACCAGGAAATCAGTCTTTATCTAAGGAGATGGTCGATAATTTTTCAAAATCATGAAGCAATAAAAGCTTCTGTCTAGCATTCACAGTGCCAGAAGAGACATTTGTACAAGGGAATAATTAATCTCTGCACAGACACTAGAGTAAACTATATAACCCTATCTTTTAGCCACAGGTCTACATTAAACCACAGCAATTCACACAGATTTAAATAAAAGTTACACTAAGCCAGTAGAACTGGCCCCAACCAAAACCGAAGCAAATAGCAAGACACAGCTTGAGAATAAAGTAGGATTTTGATGTCTCACAAATACCTCAAAGGTACCTTTACATTAAGGGTATTTATAACCTGTCCTCTGTGAGTCCAGAATCACTGATGTTTGGATGATTACTTTGAGGAGAGACAAAACTGACTTGTTGGACTTAAAATGGCAGAGTTTCCTGGCCTGCCAGTTTATCTAGTACTGATACACACAAAGGTTTGAAGGTATATTCTCGTTGTACTTTTCGTTTTACTTTTCCTAGGAACTCACTGCTGTTTTTAGTGCCCTTTCTTGGCTCCATTTCAAGCATTCAGGAGAACAGAATAAAATCAGGAATAAGATAAACATAACAAGTCAGTGCTTCACTACTAAAGACAGTATCACATAAATAAGTATTAGAAGAAAGACCACAGTTTTATGGACTGTGAATTCTGTGCATGTTACCTTCCCATACCTAAATCTTCAGTCATTTGTGTAAAAAACAAAAAAGAGTGGAAGCAAAACCTAAAACAGAATAAAACCACACAACAAACTGAACAGAGCTAAGCACTAAAAAACAGAGATGTTGTTTAATCAAACCCTATATGCTTCTGTCCTACTTTCACATCTATAACGTTCCGTTTGCTTACCAGTTAGGATATCTGAAAGGATCTGAGAGATCCTTTGGGCTGAATGATGTGCTAAGAAACCAGAGCGGGCATCGCATTTGGGGCTCTGTCATTTGAATGAAATGTTAAACTGAAGTCACTTGTTCCTACTCCTTTGGTTTCTGTCCGTGTCTGCACAAATGTTCAGCACAGCTTGCCATTTTTAAAAGGAAAGTGTAGAGGATATGCCAGCGCCCCTTCAACACATCAGGACCACAGCTCTTTCATATGCCTGCACTATCCTTACCAGGTGCAATTTGGAGAAAGAATATTCAACAGTTTCCTCACTCCAGGCCTCCCTCCTGTGTCTGTATCCCCTCTGCCAGCCTGAAGAAAGCTCTGCTCCTAAAAATGAAGTTAAAATGCTACAGAAGCTCATGCTGTAGTCGCAGCTCCATTTGTTAGGGACACCCTTACCACAGGTCTCACCTTCTACAGACTTTCAGTACAATCAGCCTCTAAGTAAGAAAGATGGCGATCCACCCAGCCAGATGGCTGTTTCAGCCCTGCCCTGTTTTCAAAGGTTACACATCAGTGCAGCAGGTACAGTGCCACCACAGCTACCAGCATAAACCTCAGCAAAACCTTCTGGGGAACCAGAGGCTGAAATAAACTGTGTGTACATAACTGGCAATTTCCTTGTTTTTCAGAGGCTTGTGAATTTTAGATTAGGTTTTAAGTTGCTTTACATAACTGCCTGCTAGTCTGTTTCAAAAATAATTTTTGTTTGCTCAGATAATAGTATTTTGTTTCTCATGGTGTGCCTTCTTCCCTACATTCTCTGCCTATGTCAAAATCTATGACTTGCTTAAAGCTCCCTCCCTTCAGAGAGAAGCTGTGCTGAGTCAGATGAGGTCACTGATGTAAGGAGTGACATTTAAACAAAAAACATATTCCAGGAGTAGGGTGACATTTTCTCTACACATATCAAATCAGAGGATTGTCCAGAGCTCTCCAGGCACCCCCCCTCCCACCCCAAGCTATTCCCAGCTGACTGATGGGAACAGTTGCGAGGAAGCTGGATGGGTACCAGGCAGAGGAGAGTGCCACCACCTCTAGCAAATGCCTCTGGGCCTGAGCAGAGCTGTCCTTCACACCAGCGGAAACAATTCACACGTGCTAGGAGACCATGCTGCGTGTACTGCAGTGAATTGACTTCGGGAGAGCCACAACTGCGTGCTCAGGAGTGCACAGACATCAAGTGAATGAAATAAAAGCCACTAGTGTCAGTGCTAAATTAAGGTGGAAGGAAACAATAATGGACATTGCAATTGTTAAAACTGCTACTACTTGACGAAGCTGGCCACTTCAGTCAAGGGTTGTATTTTAGTCGCTGTGGTAGATGCGTGCACAGGGCAGACCTGAATTACTGTTACTGCAGCAACAAGGCTGTATCATTAGGATCATCAAGGATTTCAGAAGTGGAGTGGCAGTACAAGAAGGCAGCATTCACCTTTATGACAAACATGCCGTTTTAGTCCCATGGATTCCTGCACTGTCCCCAGTACAATTATCAACAGTCCTTCAGAAGAGTGGGAAAGCAAGATGAATGGGGCCTTTGAAGAAGCTACTCCCTAGACACATGCATGAAGAAAACCCAGGCTTTGAACCAGCTGTCCAATACATGCAATCCTAGAGCTTTTCAAAGTTTTGAATCAACCCAATGTTAAGTACATTTCACATGAAATCAACAGCTGTATTTGGGGACTGATCCTCATTGTCATCCACAGGACAAAAGAGTACACATTTACTGTATATTAGCTAAGCAGTGCTGAGGAATTTGAAATTGATATGTTAAGAAATGGAAAAAAATTTCAGCTCTGAATTCCTATCCTGCCAGTGGCAAACTGAATAGAAAAGGAATTACCAAGAGCAAAGATATTTTTCCCCACAAGTTCAATATTGCTTCCAAAGTAATACTATTCTGCAAAAGAGCTCATTGCAGTCTCCTTTCCTTCACTGCTGATCTCTGAACTAAGTTGAGCTAATCCTACTTGTACAGCCACAGACAGCTTTGTTTCACCTATTTATCAAAAATCCTGTAATTCTCACAGACTTTAGGATTTCTGAGTTCCTTTCAGCCTCTTTATCAAGTTGTCCTAAGTCTTGATCTTTCTCAAGATGCTAAATTTTCTATCACACTTGGCTTCACCACATTCTGCTTTGTCAATACCTTACTAAGACTGTGCTTTGAAAAAGCTGATAATGCTGGGGAGAGATGCTGGAGCAATATAATGACAGAGTATTATCTTCCTTCTCTATAATATAATGCCATCAGAAATGTAGCTCAAATGTTTCCTGTTTGGCTGTTTGCTGCTGCCAGTATCTCTTTACCAATTAACCCAATTTGCTATTTACCCCTCCCTCTAGATCCTTCACCATGACTATTTTGACCTTTACAAAAAAGAACCCTGTAGTTCACACATTTTTCCTCTACTGCATGACCTTTTTCTCCTGCACCGACTTCCTTTCACTACCATAAAAGATTTGGTATAAAGCACTGTTTAGTCAGAATTAAACTTTAACAGGTATGAAGATTTTGGAGAGACAGATTCACCATGTAAGGGAAGGAGATGATACCTCTCCAGATTGTTTGTGAAGACTTACGTATGTTAGTAAGTTCTCACCTTACCAGCTTTTCAGTCATTGTTTTTAAAGACACTTACTACACCATGTAATACTTAAGACTTCTATGGCACTTACCTTCCCATGATAAGAAAATTGCTTCTTTTAAGGTAAGGACCACCTAACCACCTGTTGTTTTAACCATGCCCTGTTTATAAGTGTAACCACAGCACTCAGGTTACCAGTTTCAGGTGAGAAAATGAGTCAAGAGCAGCACACTGGATTAAAATGCAGAGCTTAGTTTCTAACAAATGTATTTGAGGCAGAAAAAGAAGTTTGCAAAATGTGTTGTTGTTCCATTTTCATTGCTGTTCTCCAACTCTGGGCTGAGACCAGGAAAGTTTACAGCAATCCTGTGACTACTGTAATCTGTGTCTCGCTGCAGGGGAACCTAATTGACTATTTGGCCTCAGGAAAGAGAAAACAGTAACGAAAAGAATCCAAACAAATCCAAAGACATCACCGTCAGCCCCACACAGAACAGGGGCTGAGCTCTAATATCGAGGTTACAGGACCTCTTAAGAGTGCAGGCTATGCCTCCTGAAGTCTGGCACACTGTAGGGAGGGCAGAACGAGGCTTACGAGAAGGATCCTGTAACGTCAGTGTAATTTGGCCATCGCAGATTCCTCGGGGATCACCACAACACGCTGATGTAGCGCTGCGCCCATACGCAAAAGGGTGAAACATAGCTAAGCAGCCTCCCAAAAGTTACACTTCAGCCTCGCTTCTCACTTCTGCCTTCCCCGTGAGGGCTCTCCGCGGTTTAATTTTCTACTGCAGACATGCTGTAGTCGCGGCGCGACCCACCTTGCCCGCTCGCAGTGCCTCGCTCACCAGTACCGCCGGGCCGAGCGGCCGCCCCGCACCACCTCCGGCCGCGCAGCACTGCCCGGGCCGCGCCGGGTGGGTCCCGGCCCCGCG
>WEKY01050474.1:15678-30241 GCA_013390045.1 Picathartes gymnocephalus
TGGCGCACCCACGGACATCGCCCCCGCAGCCAGAGGGCAGCCGCCACCGGGGCCGAAGGGAGCGCCGAGCCACCCGCCCCCGTGGCGAGGGAAGAGCCGCTGCCCGCAGGTGGAGCCTCTAAAGCGCCCGGGCCGCCGGGAGCGCCGCGCTGAGGGAGGCGGCCGCGCCCCGTCCCGCCGCGAGGGGGCGTTGGGCGGGCGAGGCGGCGCGGGAGGGGATTTGCCTCAGGCGGTGGCGCGGGGACCGATCCGCAGGAAGCCGCTGCTGGCGGCGTGTAAATATCCGAGTTTGGGCCGAGATCACCTCGCAGAGCGGGAAGGTGACACAGAGCTGTGGGGAGCGGTTCGGCCGAGCGCCGGGGCAGCAGGTATCCCGGGGGGCGGGCGTTCCGCGTCTGAGCCCTCAGGGAAGGATGCGAGGGATGAAATGGCGGCTGGAGCGGGGGGGCTGCGCCCGCGGGTGGGACCAGGAACGCTCTGGAAGGCGGCGAGGGCGGCCGGGAGGGGCTTCTGTCCTGCCCAAGTTCAGCAAAAGCTTTTGAGCATTGTGCGTTAATGCTTTGCGGGCTTGGAGCCCGCAGCCTTCAGCCCGTTCGCTCACCGCTGGAACACGAGTGAGAACGGTGGTTTCATTCACTGACCCGGAGGAAAAGTGGAAGCGAGGTTGTTTTCCCCCACTGATTCACTGGTGTTGATAAGCAATGGTCGTTTTAATTAAGTGGAAAAGTTAAAATGACGGCCCAAGAGTAGATAAAGGGTTTGGAAGACAAAAAAATGCAGAACTAACGATTTAGTTGCCCACCAGGATACTGATGCTGAGATGATTTAAGAGATTGCGCCTTGTGGTGCCTTCACATGGTCCTGCTGAGTGCTGTCAAGGACCAGGCAGCCCGCTCCATACCTCCCTCTATTCAGCAGTTCTGTTTGGTTTGCTTTTTTTGGTTTTTTATGTTATGGTCTCCAAAGTGTCCTGCAGAAAGTCAGCTGTTTTCTGAGTGCAATGACAGAGCCACTGCTTTATGAGTCTGTTAAATATATAAAAAAAAAAAAAAAGCAGCCTGTTCCTAAGCGTTGAGCCGCTGGAAACGAGTGCGGTGCCCCGTGGCATCGGAGCTCCCTGGGATGTGTCTAGGAGCGAGAATTCCCCGGGCTGGCAAGGTCCCGGGCAGGCGGCCCCGCGATAGCGGCGGAGCCGCGGGGCCGCGCCCGGTCAGCACCAGGGACAGGGCGGCGGCGCGGGCGGCACCGGCCCCACCCCGGGGCGGCCGCAAAAGCCCCGCAGTGAGGGGCCGAAAGCGCCTCACGGGCCGGGGTACACACAGCAATGGAATCGGTGAAATACACAACCTTTATGAGAACTTTCTCAGCTCCAGCCTACTTAAAAGGATAGCAGTTCACGTTTAGTGTTTCTTGTCTTATGGAACCTCAAATCTCTTTACACTTTGTATTTCTGTATTCATATTTGGCCAAAATTCATTTTCATATGGATCGTGACTTAATGGTAGTTGCACAAATATTCCAGTGACAAGTTGGCTTATATCCCCACAGGGAACATTTTGCATCTTGTGATGAGGTGAGCAACCTCGTAAAGTTGCATACTTGCTGATTTAGGCTGGAAAACATGATCCAGATGGCGGGAAATTATATTTATTTCATGATGTTCTGTTAGGTTATCCCATTCTCTGTGTGATAGAAAAAAGTCATATTTAGATTTAAGGACTTATACCTGAGCCTTTCCAATTCCAAGGCCTTCAATAACCTGATTTTCTGCTCCCTGGTAAAAGTATCAGCAAGGATGACCGGGAATTGGCCAATAATCCTGTTCTGATAAGTGGTGGATCAGTTTTGCTTCAGACTTTGTTTTTGTTTGAAACAGGATGAAATACACTAGCTTGTATGTTTCTCAATAGGTCACTCAAGGCCAGGGAACTTGAAACTAGGGGAGCTCTACCTGCTCAGCCCTCTCTAAAAGAGCCTGCAGGCTTGTTCCCAGAACTTGTGCCTGTCATTTGGAGGGACGAAATCCTCTGTCCCATTTTTCTAGAAAGCACTAGTGCCAGTATTAAACTCATATCTTAAATTTCAGAAATATGTTGCTTACCTACCAGTGGCCTTGGAATAGTTCCCTGAAAGACCTTTGGGGTCACCACTTGGTACGAAAAGCTGAGCACTGAGACTCCATTGGCTAGGCCATCTTGTGCAAACAATCCTATTTGCTTTCTGGGAAGTAGCTTACTGATAGATTTAGCTGTCCATTTTCTTCAGTGACTCAGTGTGATTTACTTTTGACCCATGAGTTTCATTCGAGCCTGGGCAATTTCCTTTACTGGAAAATTCACATAGTTCTGTCAAGGGCTAATTTTCTGCAAGTCTTTCTCCTAGTCTTCTGTCCTTTCTTCTAATCACAGTCTGATCTCCCAAACTGTTTCATCAGCTGTTCAGCCTCAGATCAGTCTCAGAAACACTGTTTTCCTTGTAAATAAGCCCCTCACTTTTCATAAACTTCTGCAGTGTGGTTTCATTAGGTTTATCAGGCACTTTAGTAAGCCGTCTGCACAGTTTATTTACAGTAATTTTAAACTGAAGGTGTGACCACCATGGATGGAAACTTAAAAGAATGAGTGCTACCCAACAAGGTTGGCCTCCTCAGCTACTGAAGGGCTCCTCACCAATGATGATATTAGGAAAATTATCGAGTATAATACAGACACTGCATCACAAAGTATGGATGTGCTTTCTCCTGGGATAATGCTTTTGACATCTCATCTCACTCCCTGCCCAGCTGAAAGGGTTCTGAGTTCAGAAATAAACTAGTGATGAGTGTGGCTTTCTGAGAGCCCCTACTGAGGAACAAGGAACTGGGAAGAAGATACAGCCTTTGGTTTGGATGGGCTGTGTAGTTGTTATTTCTCTGTAGCAACACTGATGTGACTGTTCAGACAGAAGTGCTAACATTCAGAGGAGTGCAGATCTGGCCTGCATTTGCACCGTCACTTACCCAGACTGTAACAGCTCCAGTAAATGAGGCTGTACCATTTGGCATTGCTTATTGCTTAGGAGTTCTGATTTTCCCAGTCCTTTGCACATGCTGTGTAAGGGGGCAGGAGAGTCAGTGGTTTGTTCCTTCTGTCACTGGCAAATAAATGGGCAATTTACAAAACGACTCACACTTTTCACTTCCCTTCTGACAAAAGACTGGGAGGAATTTCCTTAAAATTAGGACTACAGTTATGTCCAGTTAACAGTTTGATTCATGTGGGATTGTGTTCTGGCACTGGCAAAAAAGCTGCCAAAGGAATCTAATACTTTGGATATCCAAAATTATTTCGTTATGCAGAAATTTTACAGAAAATCTTAGGAACATTTACAAGCACAGCCCAGATAAGGATCATATTTTTAGTGACTCTACTTTAGTAATTTTACCCTTGTAAGATAGAGATTCATCATTCTCATTTTCAGTCTTATCTTTATAATTTTGCAGGCTTCCTAGTGTTGCCCACATACAAGAGAAAACAGACGTGCAAACAAAATAATCAAAAGGTGAAGCTGTTACATACAGTTCAATAGAATATTGTGAATTGCAGTTCTAGAGTGATGCTCAAACATGAAAAGCAAGGCTGTCCACATGATAACCTCCTTGGACTGTTCCTGTCATTTTCCTGGGCTATGTTACTAGCATAACATTCATGGGACAGGATGAAAAGAGAGTTGTGGCAGTAGGTAATTCAAGAGAGACTGTCAGCAGGATGAACTCCAGAAATGCTGCTTGACTTACAACCTTCACCGCTTTCATGCTAGATTTGGGTTAATCTGGCCCCAAAATGTCAGTGCAAAAGTCTTGTGCACTGATTTTAGATAGACAAAAAGCTGGAATTCTCTTTAAAAAGTAATATTTTCAGTTAGTTTGGCTAAATAAATGTTGGTCTCTTAATTCTAACTCTCCGTTTAACTGTAAATACTCAGTTGTAAATGCAGGCTCTTTGAATAAAGGGAAAGGTGAATCTCTTCCCGCTTGTTTCCTGTGGTATCTCTCTGCATCTCTCCATTGAAGATTGATTAATCCATCATTGCATCTTTCTTACAACAGGGATTGTTAATCTTCTGTTTGAGCATGCAAAACCATTCTGAATTTGCCTTGCAGCACTCCAAGAGTAAATGATACGGCCTTTTACAGATAATCTTGGGTACTGCACTAAATTGAATTGCCCAACTCCCAGAAGGAGTTAATGCCCTACTCTGACTCAGAACTGACCATCTTTGATACCTACCACAAAGCAGTGTCAGCTGAGTTTTGTTCGGTTTGATTACTTGATGCCTTGATCTGATGATTTGTTCAGTTGAGCCCATTGATTTATTGAAGCAGTTTTCATTGGGACGTCTGAAGACTGGGATAAACTTTGCTGAGGAAACTGTGAGCTAAGTTTAACTTAGCTGCTGCTGCAGCCTGGGTGCTGGTATATGTTTTTCTTCAAAGGGCAGCATTTCAGTGCCCAACCTTGAAGAAAGATCCAGACTATCTTGATGGTCAGGTGTGAAATATACAACTCACTAGACGGTAACTGAGCAATCAGCTCTGTCCTTGCACAATGCTTTCATGCAGTAAGCAGAGCGAAGGACTAATAAAGAAAGACACAGCATGCCAAAAAAATATTCTAGACCACATCTGTACAATCACAGTAAGTAAAATAAATCAATTTATTTTTCAGCTTTATTGGCAGTTTCAGTAATTCAGAGTTCATTTAGGGTCAGCCAAGCCTTCCAACTGAGTTTCAGTTGGCTAGGGGAGGACAAGTGGGATACAAATTCAGGAACCTACTGTATAAGTAACCTGTTTCAATTCCCCCATTGTTTAAAACAGTGCTTGAGTTAACAAGGATAGAGCTCCCAGACAACTCAACAGGAATGTCTTATTCTTTATGCCATTTTTATTTTCTGGTTCCTCAGCCCTTTCCATTACTGCTGGATATGAGTTGTAGAAGGAACAGAATAAAAGTTTCAGTGATGAGCTTTTTTCTTCTTATGAACTCTTTCAAGTTTAGATCAAGTAAACTAGTAACAGTCAAATTTTACTGAAGTCAAATAATTCTGCTGGAACCAAGCCACTAGCTCTTGGAAGGAGGAAGCAGAGAAAGACAAGTGCCTGCAAGTTAGTCACATGTTGAAAAAGAAACATTATGGGGTGCTCTTGACTTGTCAAATCAACTAACATTTTGAGTGTAATTTGCTGTAACTTGCACTGTAAATGTAATAGCCGTGAGTGTTGCATCTCTGTCTCCAGTCCTGAGAGATACAAAACCAGAGAATAAATACTAGTATTGTGAAAATCTTGAGCAAGTAGTCACAAAGAAACAAAGTGTTTAGTAGGGGATGTTGCTTTATTGCCACTGGACGTTTTGGTTTTAATTCAGAACTGATTTATGATCCCCATGAAGTTGTTTAATTGCCATAATTTTCTGTTCAGAGAATTCCCCTTAAGATGAGATGAGAAACCCAGTTCCCATCAGGATCCACCTTGTGCGACTGAATTCTCTGAAGCCTTTTGCTGTAAACCTTTACTGGTATCATGCCATTCCTACTTGTATGGCTATTCTGGTAAGATATCTGGCCTTGACTCTCTTTTGGCTAAAGAAATGCCCTGATCCTAAACCTCAAGTCCTGGGTTTCCCAGAAATGGCTTCCAGTGCTGCTGGATAGTCAGCTGTGTTATTTTGAAAGCTCCTGCAGTAATTTTATTTTTAAAAGCTGGAATTCAGGCAGCTCGCACTTGTTGCCATATTCATGGACTGCTCTAATAAGCAATTGTCTTTGTACTGTGACCCAGTGAAAATGGAGCAGGTTCAGCTGTGATGGGACTCTTTCTATTTCAGGAAACAGCACAATGAAGGGAAGCTGCAAGGTGCAGCTCTGTAACACGTGCTGTGGCCTCCTTAGCCCTGTCTCTGGAATCATTATGGTCTGGCTCCTGCATGTGAGGAAAATCAAGGATTCAGTGAAAGGAACAAGATGGTAATTCTGAGTCCCTTTTCTGGCCCACAAACAGAAGGAGAAGATGCCTGTTTCATATGAAGTTACTGTTTCCCAACATTTTTGGATTCCCTATTTCATTTGCAGTCAGTTTATTTTGATGCAGTACTAATGGGTATCCTGAGTTGTGCGTTATTATTTGCTTCCTTTGCCTTTGGTCATAGTCTACAATGGCAGTTTGGGGTAAAAGAAGAATTAAAGGGGGTGTGATTTATTGAAATGGAGTTTCATATCATGTTTCATGGAGTTTACATGATTTTAATTCCTTCAGGTGAAAAAAAACAGTATTTACAGTACCTAAAGAGAGCAGCTCCTTCTATGTGAAACTTACTTCTCATCTAACTGAACATAATGATCCTGAACCTGAAAGACTGGTGTGGCTTTTTCTTTTTCAGAGGAATGATTTTCAAAAGGAATCCATGTAGTAAATGTGATGAACCACCAATCTGCCTGATGCTACTACGCCAACTCTGTCCTTCATCAGATTAAGTTCTCTTCTTACTTCACTGAGCAGCAGCAGAAAGTGAGTTGTAACAAGTACATCTGGAAAATAGCACTTCAAATAAGATTTATTGATACACATTAAGGGTTCTGCCATGTGCTTCTGTTACTCAGAGGCTTCAGCTGAGGACAGCGGCATCAAAAGGATTCATAGTTTTAAATCACAGTTGGATGGTTATTATAAGCCCAGACTCCATCTGTTTACATGTTAAGGTGGAAGTATAAGTAGTTTTTTTTAAAGCCAGGAGGGAGTTGTGTTTAATTAACGCTGGCTTTGCCACCTGAGGGCTGCTTGGAATGGTGTTCTAGAAGTGTGAACTACTGAAAACTAGAAGAAGATGGTGCTACTGCTGGGAGGGCTTGAAAGCAGGGCTGTCCATGGGATGAGGGCTTAACTGCAGGACCTGGTAGGTAGAAGGGAGTTGAGTCCTGATCAAGAGATCAGGGTTTGAAAAGGAAGGGAGGGGAGAAACAGCTATTTCTTAGCAGCTTCATGGAAAGGGTAAGCGAGGGCCTTCCCTCTGGTCCTGTGGCTTAACTAGGGAAGAGTTGACTGGTCCCTCATTGCTAGAAGTAGGGAAAATGAGAAGAATCTCTAAGAGATGTGGAAGATGTGGACTGAGCTAAGCAGGATTTCTGCAGTCTGCACAAGAGGATGAAGGTGAGCAGTCACACTGAGAAAGAACTTGTAAATTTAGATCTGAAACCTTTTGTCAAAAAGAAAACCAAATTTTCTTTGTTTTTAAACCTCTCTTGGTTTTCTTTAAAGGTGAGCTTGCATAGCATATCTAATATAGACAAATAAGGGAAGAGGTATTATTGAAAACATTGCCATATGTTCTATTCTGTGGTTCTGTGTTTACAACCATGACCAGTCTAGTGTATGTTAATACTTCTGGGACTCTGATGAGAAGTGATATCCTTGAAGGATAGGTCAGCACTGGACAGTTACCTTGGAGAATCTGGCATGCTAATAGCCATGTGCTCCAGCTGCTAGAAATGCGTCCATAAGCTTTTAAGAGTATAGTCTTATTCTTGCCTTCTTTCCTTCCTTTCATGGTGAGCCTCACTTTATTCTTAATAGTTCTTGGAGTTCAAGCTTTGAAGAATTGCCTCGTTTTACATCCTTTTGATATTAATGGATCTCTTTTGTGTCTGAAAGTAGAAGTTGGTCCTGAAAGCATAGCTTGGACAGGGCAGAAACAACTATGTGATATTCCAAGCAGGCTAAACTATACAGTGTTCTCTGGTTTTCATTCTAGGCAACAATGAGGAAAGTTTGTGGAAATCTTGTTGGTTTGATTTTGTAGTGCTTCCCCCAGTTTTTATGTTACCCTTGTTTCCTGGATGACACTGCTGGTCAAGGATTCCCTTCTTCCATAACAATTTCTGCCTCAATAATAGAGCAGAAAACCCTAAAAATTATTCTACCACCTGTTTGACTTAGCTCCCTTCAAGGGACAAGCATATATATTTCATATAGGACTTTTGATCAAAAACATGTACACAATTGCATGCTACATATTTTTCTTAGTTACAACTTACCAATAAAATGCCTGATTCTACTTCACTCATGTTACCTGTAAACAATAACTGAAGTCTCTGTGGTGGGCATCTGTAAATTATTTCTGTTGAGAAAAAGAATGCCTATGCATCCCATATCCCTTTCAGTAACAATCTGTCTTTCTTATGTGATAGTGTAGTTTAGATGTTTTGATAACTGTACAGTAAAGGCAGAAAATATGAATAAAATAAATGGAAAAAAATTAGTTCTATTTACAGTTGTGAATCTTGGAACAAACTGTAAAAGGTAGTTGAGAGTAGTCACATGATGATGAAGAGCATATTGTCTCTATTTCACAGGCAGAAATACTGAGATTTGAGAAGATTAGGCAATTTTCCCCAGGTTACATGGACAACATGGAAAAAAGAAAAAAATAGAATCTTGAACTTCTATTCAAAATTTTATTCATTTTTTCAGGACTGCCATTCTTTCTCTTGGTAAGGGTTTGCAGTGCTTGCTGCTTTCTACATCAAATCAAATTTGCAACTTGGCTCACCTATCAGTATTAACCTTGGCTTTAAAAAATCTGAAACTTAGAAAAAATATTAATGTAAAGTTCTGTGGAGTTAGCAGCAAATACTAGTCTGGAAAAATACTTTTAAAATACAGTAACTTCTAGTATTGACCTAACATAGCCTTAACTCCATCATTTCACTTGTATGTCCTGAGAGGTTTTGTAAATATTTAGCCATATGATTAACTTCAGGGGTCTGAAAAACTTAATAAGAAAGCAGTTTTACCAGTTTTGTAGCAAAGGGTGCATCTGGGTGTGTGAAATATGTTTTTTGAAGTACTGAGGCTTTTGAAGGAAATGCTGTTACATTAGAGATCACTTTCTTCCTAACCTTTCAGGCATGGCACTGTGTGGAAGGGTATAGATTTTCTTTTCTATTTTTCCAGTCAGTGGAAAACATTGTAGCAATTGTAAGAATGTCCGTAAGTGTCCCACAGCCTATTCAGGAAATGTTCTTCTACGGAACTTTGCTTTGGAGATGTCATGCTATACAATGATGTAGTCTCAGATTTTTGTGTCTGTTTCCAAACCATTTTCTTGTACACTTGTGGAAGTCACAGTGAAATGTAAATGTTGAGGGAAATGAACAATGGCTTTGCTTTTACACTGTGGGTAAAATGTGCCCCACAAAAATTCCCCTTAACAAGTTATTTACATAGGTGTCATGTTTATTTTTTTATGTGCATGATGAGCTTAACTCTCAGGTTACGTCTGTACACTGGCACAGCTTAACCAGAGCTGCAGCTCTCTCCTCTACACCATATCTAAGGCTTGACTCAAGCCTAAAAAATGACACATTCTACGTATCCTCCAAGTTACAGTCAGCATCAGAAGACCTACTTAGGCTGTTTTTGTTGTGCTTCTGAATCATAGATATGGTGGATTATGATTGAGTATGGATTGCAGTAAGCCAAATGAAAGTGGGTCTTAAAAAGGTTCTCACACATAAAGTCTCCTTGGCAAGGGTTGGTTAAAATTTTCCTGGAAGTGATTGAAAATATCTTTGGTGCTAAATCTACGTAAATACAGGTGTTTGTGTAAGTTTAAAAAGAAAAAAAACCAAACCAAAAAAAAAAACAAAACAAAACAAACCAAAAAAAACCCAAAACACCCAAAAAAAAACCAAGCAAAGAAACAAAACAAACAACAAAAAAGTAAACCCAACAACAACAAAAAAACCCCCAACAAAAAACTAAACAGAAGGGTACGGAAGAGAAGTTCACTCTGAAGGAGGGTGAATCCCTTCCCATTTTTTCACAGCCACTGGGGTAGTCCTACTATTTACCCCCAGCTTCAGGTGAATCTTACTTTTGGGAGCTAATTTTGTTGCCAGAAGAGTTTGTGGGGTTATATGTGAACCAACCACCATGAGTTCACTCAAATATCATGTGATTCTGACATCTGTATATGCAGTGAACAAGCATTTTCTGACACTGATGTGACTCTTGCAGCATTTGCTTTGCTCTGCAAGCTGGGTATACAGAATTCCTGTGCTGTGTCTCCAGCAGAGCCCTGCTGTTGCCAGAACTGCTGTAACTAAAATAAGTGTTTTCCAACACAACATTTTTTGTAAGTGGTTTGTATCAGACTGTTAAGGCTGGATTTGCTGTGCAGAAACTTCTCTGCCTTTATTAAGCTTACACTGATGATCTGCTTAGTCTGTTCTCCTTAGAAGGAAAGTAAATAGGACAGCTTGTAAATCTTGTTAACTGTGAAGTTTGCCTAAGTTTGAAAATGAGCATTTAGGTTATAAATTCGAGGGGGTGAGGGAGGCACAGTAATCGTTTAGTGTACAGGACTGTGGCCATGCCTAAAGTTGCCAGGAATTACACTAATAGTAATTTATTTGTTTTAAAACTGCTTTTATATAAACGTGTTTATAACATTCCTATGACATTAGCAACTCCAAGGCTACAAACACAAGTGTTTGGACAGAGACACTTGTTACCAGCCATTGAAATACCATTATCTGATGCTAATGCTGCGTTGCAGACAAGGGCCCTCTCTCAGAATTGGTTTCAGCAGCACAGACAGACAGGTGCCCTGTCAGAGTTACTGAGATGGCAGCACCTTTCACTGAGGGATCAGAGGATGAGGGGACATGGCAGCACTTCTTGGGATGGCCTGAGGAGAAAATGGTACCAACCACCCTGAGGAAAATGGGCACACGTGGGAATGATGACTTACCCATGTTACACCCTAGAGCTCTAGAAACACCCAAAAAAGCATTGGAGGTGTCTTTGTTTACTTCTGAATGTCAAGCTTGCTGTGGGTTTTGCACACGACTTCAAGGAAAATACTGTTTGCTATTCTTGAGAATGTGTGAAATGTCGATACTCGATGTCATATTCTATGATGACACTTTTTAGTTCAGTGGTGGATGTAAAAAGGTTTCCAAAAGTATGAAATGTGATTGTAACCTGGAAAGCACAGGGAGTAAGACCCTGGTTGTATGTGGCTGCTGCCTTATGCAGTCCTTCAGTCTTGGCTTGCAGCAGTCGTTCATTACGCTGGCTCTTGGCACGTCCTTTGCAGGTCCAGCAGTAGTGACCAATTGCTCAGCAGTTTTGCAGAATTGCTTGAATGATCAGACCAAACGATTTCACTGGTGACCCAAGCCTGAGTTTGTGCCCCCATGAAGGGGCAGAGCTTGTGTGTTAACTCCGAGCACCGCTTGCCATTGCCTTTGCCAGCAGCTTGCTCTGTGAACAGCTGCTGGAGTACAAAAGGCCAAAGGGAAGTGTCTCAGTTTTGCCATAGTCCTGTCACACTCCAAGTCACTGGAACATATCCAAGTGCATGGCAAACTACAGGCGGTCTCTGCAGAACAGCCTGTACAGTTGACTTTAAGTGAAACGTGAATCATCTCAGTCCTAAATTATTTTAATCCAATCAGTCATCTGTGTTGAAGGGTGTAAAGAGACAGCAAAACCAGGAGAATGGCTGCCAAGTGGAGGATACAGGACACAAATAAATCTGCTAGGATGAGATGAAATATGAACTAATAATGATTTATTCCAAATGCCGCAGGGGTTACAGTGTGAACCACTTGTAGAGATATTCAGATGAGATTAATTTTGTAGGCTTTCTCCTGTATGATTTTTATAGACACAGCCGAGGTGATGGAGGCAAAGCTGTTAGCTACACAGAGAGTACACACAAGGGTTTTGAAGCACTCACAAACAAATTCTCCCTAATTAATATATGCTTTACAAGTCTCTTGTAAGTAGATGAGCATGAACAGCTGTAGTTCTTTTTATAGATACAAACTAATCTCTAATACATGTTGGAGTTGAAGGATAGAGAGAACAACATGCTGTGGATTCATAAGCTCTTCTAGCCATGGAAGTATTCTTTTTATACCCTCTAAAACTGGAAGGGAATGCAGAAGAGTGCAGAGTGCAGTCTTAAAGAATACTGCCTGGAACAAAATCATGACTGGAGCAAAGGATCTAGCTATTAGTGACACATATCATACACTCCTTGTTAACACATCAAACAGCACATGTGAGTTAGACCTATTTTCTTGACAGCTTCAGACTTTTGCGACCCCTATGAAACAGGCAGCATTTGCTAATGTTTCTTCCCATGTTTTACTAGTGTCAGTGGCCTTCATGACAAAAAACGAATTACATGTTTCATGCTTTTAAATATTTTTAAAAGCCTAAGCAATATGTCATAATAGAACTCCTCAGACTTGAGGAATATCTTTGAACACACTTCCTGTTGGAAGATGTTTTCTCTCTTCTTTCTCCTTATTGCTAGTTGTATGTATTATCAGTTTAATATTGTCCTCTGCTGGGAGACAATATCCTGTTCTGGTAGGTGAAGGGAGAGACTGTAATAGCTCCTTTCCATCTCTAATGCCTCTGATTTCATTTACATAAAAAACACTGTGAATTTTGAACAGTGTGTTTCTTCTGGCAGTTTATTACCAGCCTAAATGGTAATGACCTCTCTTTTTTCATGATCTAACATTTGTCTGCTGCAGAAGACATTATCACCTTCATTTTTAGTTTGCCTTTTATTAAATCTCAGTTTGACCTAAGTTTCCAGTAGTTTACTTCAAAATAATGCCCCAGACCTTCTGGAACCTACTGATTTTTCCCCTCAAAATAATAAGTTCATTACATTTTTATTGATTTTATGGCTTTTTCTGATGTGACATAGGGAAGAATTGATTTACTTAGGACAAAATGCTTTGCTGAGTTCCCTCCAATATTGCAACCAAAGGGAGAGCTACTGGAGGGCCTGTGGGGAAGAACTGTTTCATTAGCACTTTGTGCCCTGTTCTTATGGGCTCAGCCCCACTTTGGACTGACTGCTATGAATTGCAAATGAATTTTGTCCATTTCTTCTCATGCGCTAGAAGAGACACCACGGAAAAGCTGAAAATCACTCTTGATAGAACTCTTTCCCTTTCCTTTCAGGGTAAATAGTACAATCATGTGGATTTAGTCATTATGGAAGAAAACCCTCAGCTATACAAATGCTGCTGTTTAGAGAAGGGGAAAATGAAAATGCTAAAGTGGGGATGATGTGGATTCCATACATCTCTAGAACAACTATTTTTGGGGAACGAAACCTTCTCCTCCAATATTTCCTTTAGAAAAGTACATCAAAGGGTAAACAACTTTGAAGCATCAGAAAGCAGATGTATTGATTTACCCATAAGACGTTTCAGTACAAAACATTGCTTTGTATTTTGCATTCTTCTCATGAAACCTGCTAAAGGAAAGTCAGAAGGAGTTTCATAATAATCTCCTATAGCTCTGGGGAAGTTAGCTGAGAATGGGTTAAAATCATCTCTTAAGCCTCTGTTGGAAAAGAAGCTAAGTATGGAAGCAACCATACTTTTTGGTGAGACTTTACCATAGCCTTTTCCTCAAGTGTTACTCCTTTCTCTTTCCCTGTCTCAGAAATTAAACTAAAGATAAAAAACCTCAAATTACTGCTAAAGTGCATTGCCTTTCATTGGATTGTAGAAGAAAATGGGGGAAAACATGTCATTAATGAGAGAAGGGAGCACTGACTGTGTAAGTAAGTTTACATTTGGTCAAAAACTTCACAATAATGGAGAAACCATCTTCAGGAAGTAATGTACATTTCCCCCCAAATTTCTCAGCTTTAGCTGTGTAATAGCTTTGAAGTTAATACACTAAGTCAACAAAGCCAGTTTTGAATATCATACTTCACTTCCCTCTCAGGTTAATCCAAGGAGGCTTCTAGGTACAGTGTTGGGAATGGACATGAGCAGAGTAAAATGCAAATGAAAGATATTTTTTCATGAGCTGCATAAAGAAGAAATATTAAAATTACAGTGTGACTCAGATGAAGATGTGATCCACTGGAGAGAGTTCTGATGCTGAAAAGATCACTCCTTATGATTTTATCCTTGCTAGTCTTGTGCTGTGTCTTTGTAGGAGCATTTCAGACCAATCTAGGAAGGTATTCTGGATTCAGCCAGTCCACAGCTGTTCCAGAGTTGTTGGCTAGGTGATATTCTGGCTTGCACCACTCACTTAACTGCTGGACTTCTTGTTCTGCTTGTGACTGTTGGATTTAGGGTACAGGAAACCAGAGTTGTATCTAGAAGGCAGTTCTACTCCTTGGACACTGCTGCATGTTATTGTAATACTGGGTATCTGGGCTGAAGATGATCCCTGGTGAGACTCTCCTTTTCTTTGTCCAATACTGTTCAGGCTCTCA
This sequence comes from Picathartes gymnocephalus, assembly GCA_013390045.1. Lineage (NCBI taxonomy): Eukaryota > Metazoa > Chordata > Aves > Passeriformes > Picathartidae > Picathartes > Picathartes gymnocephalus. The sequence goes on from WEKY01050474.1 coordinate 29,991, forward strand.
CTTTTCTAAAGGATGCAAAGATTTACAAGAAATGGACAACACAAACATCTACAAGGAGATCCTATTGAATCATCTATAAAAAATGACATATATTTAGCACTTTGTTACTCCCCATGGCTGACTGAAAAGCAAACTTAAATGATGGAGGGAAAAGTAGATCTGAACATTTTTTTTTAATATTTCATGAATAACTTATGAAAAAAAACCCCTACCTGTTAAACAAGCTATGTACTAAAGCATTAAAGACTTTG
>WEKY01050485.1:0-67206 GCA_013390045.1 Picathartes gymnocephalus
GGCAGCAGAGCGATTAGCGAAATCTATTGCTGGGAAAAATAAGGATTATAGGCATATGCATGCATGTTCCTTCAGACAGGCACTGTCCACCAGTGTTAGAGATAAATTTTGTTTAGCTCAATAATGTAACACCCAGAATAACTGTGCCATATACGTCCAGAGAGGTGCAACAGATGCTTTACAAGTATCAGACCTTCTCAGCCACATACCTGAAGAGTAAATCCTCAGTGATGTAGTTTACTGGTCCTTCCCCATGTATGAAGGTAGCTGAGCACATTACCAAGATAAGCACTCAAGGCACCTCAGACCTTCATTCTTTCATTAGTGAACTTCAGATTCCTGAGGCTGGGGAGCAACTGCTGGGCATGAGGGAAGCCCACCCATGAGCCCTTTTCTGTGCTCCATTCACCAGATCTCAATCCTTCCTTGCTTAATAGGAAAATATACGTTTTTTGGGCAGGTTGTCTTTGTAAAGTGCAGGCTGGGGAAAAGACCTGGGGAAAACCTAGAAGGTCTTTGATGTATTTAGCTGAATGCCCTTCATAAGAACAACTTAATACTGTTATAACTAACAGTAATCATCTTATGTGCAATGTGCAATCACACTATATGCAATGAAAATCTATGCTAAGGTAATGTGTAAGGTTTATTCAGTTTATTTAGAAAAATAGAAAAAAATCCATTAATAATAGTAATAAGGCTTCTGCTCTCTTTATTTTCTGAAGAGTTTGATTAGCTGACTTTTTCCCAAGCTTTTTAATGAGAATTCTTACTTTTCTTGTGTGATAACTTTCCCCACTTTTTCTCTACTCCACCCTCTCCTCCCAAGATTCTTTGCTCCTGAAGAAGTTTAGAAAGGGAGTAAATTTTGAACAGTAACTGTTTTTCTTTGTTTCCAGAAAGAAAAACTTGGAAAATAATTGTATTAAGGTGATTTTTGATTATAAATGTTCAAAATGTTTTGATAGCTCTATTTTCAGTTATGTAGCATGGGATAGATTTATGATCTTTTCAATGCTCTTTTACAGTCTAATCATTTGGGGGAAAATGCCCATACAGTATGCTTGTGTTTCAACCATTGCTATATCCACAGGGGTCAGAGCAGCCCAACACACAGCTCTGCAGTGGCAAACAAATGAAAGCCAAACTGTGTTTCCCTGTAATATTTCATCAATCAGAAAATCACATATGAAAATACAATGATTAGGAAGCTAGCATGCTCCTCGATTACTGGGCTAACAGAAGCTCATCCCAGCAGCTTTCACATCTACAAGGCACTGACAAGTTATCAAAATAGCACCAACAAAGCAGCTCAGCACCATGCAGAGCAAACTTCCAGACTGCACTTCTGCCCATTGTTCTCCAAAGACCTTGTGTTGGACCCAACCATTTCTCTCTCCTTGGTTTAGATTTGACCATAATATTTTTATGATGTGGGATTTGACAACACTGCTTAAGCAGCCCCGACTGCTTCCAGTCTACACAGTCTTGCTGATAGCTGCCCTAATACTTGCTAACACTCACAAGAAACTACGTGCAAACATGATATAGTGAAAATGGGGCTGAGGTTTTGTTAATGATAAACATACCAAGATGTTTCAGAGTAGTTTAGGGTGTCCAATGCATAATTACAAGTAAGGGTTGGTAATTAATCTCTGTTTCTATGTCCTAGGACATGACATCGTTTATTCTAGACAGGCTTTCCATTTCTGCATATTTGTTTCTTTCTTATCTAAAATAAAATTAATAGGAAATAATCATATCTGAGCAACAAATATGTTCCCACTGATAAATTACAGTGCTATGCTGACATAGCATTGTAAAGCATTATTTGCTGGACAAAGGAGAGTTCAGAAATTTGGTGATATTCAGGCAGAGGTTAAGGCAGTTATTGTCAGCCACTGTAGCAGAGAGCCTTGGGAGCTTTGGGAGCTATTTAGACTCATTTATATTCTGTGCAAAATAAATATCATCTGTGTGAACGGTGAGTGTGAAATGCTAGAGATTTACATCCACTTCATATTTATGCTATACTCCTTTAAGTAATTATAGAGACCAACAAAACTGGCTAGACATTATTCTTATGGTTAGCATTTGTAGAGAGGAAGCCCTGAAGCTTGAATTCCCCTCACCTTTACAACCACTGGAAAGGAATTCAAAGCAAAAATAAAATACTGCCAATGTCATCTGAAACTGATGTAAGAGACAACTTTGCTCTGATGTAAATGAGATTAAGCTGAAAAAAGTAGACAACTCACGAAGAATTTACAGATCCCACCTGTTTTCGTTATTTCTGAAAATGAGGTTGCAGTGGTAACTGAGCCTACAGCAGTCTCAGAGCTTTCTGTTTAGTCCCTTGTATGTACATAATTGTTAACAGCTCTGTGTCAGCTCCTCTCCATGAGAGTTACAAACAAAATTGCAGAGTTTCACCCTCAGACCTGCTCTTGCACAAATTTCAGACAGCAAGGTCTCAAATGTGCTTCAGGTCTCCCTCCTGCAGCCACAGATTTCATGACTGATCAGGTCACCTGCTTAATGCTATTCCAAAGTCCAAATTAAAAAGAAAATGTTTGGACTTGCAATTCCAACTTATGTGCCTAATATACTCCAGTTCAGTTAATTTCTTTAATCTTGATCTGATCATGATCCTCCACCTGTAGCCATCCGTCCACTAGTCACCTAAAAGAGATAAATCCATTTTTCTTTCAGGCTGAGTTTTCCGATCTTTTAATTGGTGTCCAATTTAGGTCACAGAGAACGAGGATAATGAAGAAATCATTATTCTTCCTCCATGCTTTGTCTCGTCTTCCCTGCTGGTGACTGCTTCCTTCACTGTACTATTGGAGCATATACTTGGCCATTGCGTGGATGTCAGAGAAAGCCCACATGTGCTGTAGATAGCGTGTGTGTACCATGTTGTCACCAAAGCAACATCTGTCTGATGACTCAGAGTAAAAGTGGTTCTGCTTGTTCTGTGTCAAAAAGAGAGAAATGCTACTTTGATGATCTAGCGTGCATCCGAGTACCAGACATATGCACAACAGAGACAACAGCAAGCAGCACAATCTGGTTTCACCCCATACACTTTAGGTATTTTCCAACGTTAAAAAAAAAACCCAAAACCAAAAAAAGCCAGTTTAGTTCTCTAGGCAGGGAACTGCATTGTGACACTTCTAAGGACAAAACAAAACAAAAAATAGTACTCCCCCTGTCTTCAAAGCACGGACCACCCATATATTATATCATCTAATCTTGCCAAAAATGATGATGGCAGGATCTGCCCATTTACATACAGGAAGCCAACAGTTGAAATTCGTCCTTTCTAAACACATGATTTTCAAATCATCACAAGTGATCTTTTCATAATATAAAGCAAAATAATCAGCAGATTGCTAAGAGCTACAAGAGGATTTTATTTTTGTTTTATGAAAGTTCTTCAGATGGCATTCACAGCCGACTAGTGAAATCACTATTCTGGGTTGCCAGCTTCACACACTTTTAAGAAACAATTTTCTGCAGCTGGTTGCACATAGCACTCTTTCAAAATTAGGAGCCTTTCAGGTGTTTCAACATGAGGCTCCAGAGACTTAAGCATCAAATTATATTTGTCACTCTACAAAGTGTACAGCTATAGGTCCAGCTAAAAGAATCCATGATCCAGAGGAGCTGCAAAGCTCCTGTCAATCATTCTGGGCAGCAGTAAGCCCAAGTAGATTAGGGGAAATAAGAGCCTCCTGCTACTTAAGCATGGACCAGGGAGGAGACAGGATCCTCCAAGAGCAAAGCTTGCCAAAGATGGTTTCTAACAGCCAGCTCAGAAATCATCTTGTGATTTTAACAACCAGTTTTGCTGAAATGCGCTCCAGCAGAGTCCTGCAGCTAGTTATGTTATAATGGAAAGGGCCTGTAGCCAGTTTGTAATCCAGCTGCCTAAGAAGAGCCGGAAATTAGAGGGGATACTGCCATTACACCCAAAGTGCCATCTCAGACTCACCACTCATGAAGGCAGAGCTCAGAACCAGTCTTCAGATGAAGCAGCAGACAAGGTCTCATGCCACAGCAAAGTGCAGTTCTGCAACAGGCAGAATCTAACCCTCCAGACTGCCAAGTCAGCTAAATTAAAATGTCATCCTCATGCAATAGAGTACTACTGCAGTCAGAGCCTGCTCATCATCTCTATGAAGAGTTTTTACTGCTGTTTGTGCAATAACATCCCATCTTGAAATGGTGTTTGTTAAACTTGCACCATATTTCATTAACTCCTGCCATTTCCCATCACAATCTCTTTGAATTGCAGAATGTTATTCAATTCAGTTACTAGTTGGATTTCTTCCAGAGCTGTATGGCTCTGAGAACGGCACACAAAATAGCAACATCAGCTTGTATTATTTTCAACAGCTCCCTTTGTTGTTTTCTGATGATGATAAATGTGTGGTGAAATAGCTGCGAATGTAATCAACAGTGCTGATTTTGTATTCACCTGTGTTACAGTCTATTATATCTTTTGTAGTTTTAGTAGTCTATGACCTTTTATATTCTTAACACTGCAGTTGTTGCCATTATAAGGGTAATATTTTCCTCACCAAAACCCAAGTGAAACTAGAAAACCTCTGTGGAAGTCTCTAGTGGAACACAGAACAAAATTTAGCCCAAATTTTTCTCCAAAATTGTTAACAGTTCCTAAAAAACACCGAAAAGTGAAAGGCAAGATAAAAAGATAATGTACTTTACTATTTTCCACTGTGATTGATTGATTTCTTAGCAGGCAAAACAATGTGAACCTTAAAAATTGAAGGTTTCTTTGTATACCTATAATACTGTTGCTTAGGCTAAGCAGCCATGACAGCTCTAGCTAATCATTAGAAGTTTGAAGGAAACCCTCATCACTGGAATCTACACTCTGAAGTTTCTGTATGATTCACATATACAAGAACACATCTGACAGCTCTGTAAGGTCATGATACGTGGAACCAGCCAAACAGTTTACATGGAGTTATCAAAGGGGTTGACACTGCACTAAAATATCTCTCTGGCTTTAAATGCAGTTAATCAAGATCCTTATGTTTATTTCGTTCATGTAAGCCAGTGTCTGATAAAACCTTATCCCAGTTCTGCAGTAGGAGTAAGACTAAATTTCTGTCCTTAATTAATGTTAAGTATATAAGTTTGTTTTCATTTTTGTCTCAGCTTTTCTTCCTTCTTCTGCTTGTAGGTTAGAAAGTCAAATATATTACTGTGAAATTAAAGTATTTAGAGACTAAAGTTACAAATTTTTTTTTCCAAATTTAATATAAGGAGGGACACTTAAAAACAGCCTGTCCCACAGCAGTTCTGGTAGGACTGTGCCACTAAGCCTGTTGTCTGGGGCTGGGTTCTGCACAACGCCATGCTGCAGTAGCGTGGGCTGCGAGGGCTGTATTTTATAGTAACTTCTCGAGACCAGCTGCAGAGAAAAAAATCAGCAATAAAATTCAAATGATGTTTGTCATAAGCTTCTGCTCTTGCATTGCTATATTTGTGTACATGAAATGTAATATACTAGTAAGAATGTCCCCTGACATGGAGCTGATTTTTATATCCTTTAAATTTACCACGAGCTTTACAGATGCTGCAATCTCTTTTATTCCAGTTCTAGCAATTATAACGTAATCTGTGCTAACACTGCAGATTACTAGGGCAATTTTGAAGATAAATGATCACATCTCCATTTCCATCTGCTGGTCCAATCAGGAAAATGGTGAGAATAAAACCTACCCCTTATATTGGTGAATTTTGGTGCTTGTCTGGCAGTCTACCCAGTCAACTGTATTGGGCCATGAAGATGGGAAGAAGGCACTCAGTTCTCCCCACCTTATGTCACCATTTTCCAACTACGCAGAGGTTCAAGCATAAATCTTTCTCTCAGTGGGTATACTCCAGGATGTGAGTGACATATAGTTCTTTGTGTTAAATAGCAGGTTTTTCTAGATGTAAACTTGGCATGTTTCTGTCCCTACAGCTGCCATGGTGACAAGCTCTGGTCAGAGTCCTTAGCCAAGCCACAGCCAGTCTTGCTCATCTGAGCACAGCGATACAACCAGGGCACCCCTGTTCATCTGGTTTTGTTGATCTGAACTATATCCAGGTACCAGTTTGCAATAGATGAGCACTGTTTAAGAAAAACCAAACACCTTCAGAACATGCTTAGATGTCAGTTGACTTTAGAGCATAAACTAAACAGCCGAAACAAAACAAACACTTCTCCCTGCCAAAGCAGACAGACTTCTCCCTGCTTTCCTCCTCCCCCTCTCTCTCTAAAAAGCCTGCCTGAAGAAGATCTTTCAAGAAAATTAGGTTTGCAAATCTCCTGAATATAATGGTATCAGGTCATGCATAACTGCTCAGACATTTCATATATCGTCAGGTACAAGGTTTCATACCCTTGGAATGTGTTTCAATTCAATGATTAGAAAACAAAAATATTTGGGGGATAGGAAACTAGAAGAACAATGCAACTGTATTTTCAGGGGAATTATTTGCAGCACATTTCTACTAGTAATTATTTTTTGTTCTGGTTTGCAGCGCTTCTGCTTCTGGCATCTCATCTCCTTCACAGCAGCCAGCAATTGAATTAGAATCATTGCTGAACAGCAAGAAAAATCTGTCATAGAAGTCATGTTGACAGACAACTTTGTTCTCTTCTCATTGCTATTTTCCCTTTATTGTATTTACATCTGAAAGTCCACACCTACAAGTGAGCAGAAACAGACACAAATCATATTTGTCTAGTCTCTTCCTCCTTTGTCCTGCTTTTGTCTTTAACAGAGCTCGCGTTCAGCTGCTCGCGTCGGGGGGAGATAACCAGCCAATCTTTGCTACCCACGGTGCCTGGCAGCATGTTAAATCCTACCTTTTCTCCAGCACACTGTGGGAGCAATGCCTGTCTCCCATTATCATCCTGAATGACTAACAGGAGTAAAAGGGGATCAAATTCCTCCTTTATAAATTCTGGATGTCGCTGGTTTTGTGTATGGCACTGTGTTCTCAGTGTGACGTCACAGCGCCAACAGCACCTGGTCCATGCGCCCAACACTTAAAGGCCAATCCATAAAAGCTGCCTTTCTCATAAACCACTGCAGATTATGTGTTTGGGTGAGGGGTTTGGGTTGTGTTTTGGTGAGGATTTTATTCCCCTTGGACAAGCCTGATGTTTTACTACATAACTCATTGTTTACAGGCTGTGCCTTCACAGACATGAGCAGCCACTGAGTCCTCTGTACTGCTGCCTGATGATAAAAGCTGATAAAAAGGGGTTCCACCTCCATGACATTGCATTCTCTAAGGTTATAAAGACTTGAAAATCCTAAGAGTGAGAGAAATTAAGACAGAAGTAGTGAAATAAGTGCATCTCCTCCACTTTTAAGCTACAAAATATAAATACCACCAAAGATTACTTCCAGAAAGATACACCCTTCAGAAGTCAATTGGCAGAAGAAAACTGCACACAGCAAACTTGATGTAATTCATATCTCCCAGAGACAGAATACTTACAGATAAAACATCTCTCTCCAAGAATTAAAGAGGTAAGATCCTGCTAAGAGCTGTTTCTGCAGAAATTACCACATCCTCTTTGCTCTATAAAGCACATGTGTGGAGTACCACTCAGCAACCTCGCTGACTGAAGCCAACCTAGAACAAATTCACCAGTGGCACCTCAGATAAAAACATTGCTGTGGAATGAGCTACAAATCCTCCTGCAGCAAAAATGGCTCTGGCTCTCAATAACATCCCACAGGTTCTTGCAGGGAAGCAAACCTTTGAGGGCTGGTGCCTGCTTTGCCATGCAGTGTGGTACAGATCATAGGGTGGCCCCAGCTTCACAGCCCTGCACACGTGAGTAATGCAGGGCTACACTGACAGAGACAGGCAAGAACTCTGCTAGCACCGGTGCCAAAGGATGAACACCACCATGCCAAAACTCTACCCGTGTGTTGTGGCTGCCTTGGGGAAGTTTCCTTCCCCTTTCTGACCCCTCCACTGAACAAAAACCACTGCCATATATTTATGTTAGGAAAGGCAGGAGCACAACAAACTTCCTGTTCTCATATACCCATAGAAAATGGTTCATATTTAAACCTGGTTTGTTAAATAAAAACAATAAAGAGATCTGAAAGTCTGGCCAAAATGCTAAAAAACTTGTGTAGCCAAAAAGGCCCAGGCACCCACTGTGAGTGAAGCCCATCCCCATGGATCTATGGTGACAATTCTTTGACAAGTGCATTCAGATTAAATTCTTCTGCAGCATCCCATTTCAGCTCTCTGAATTGTTTACCCAAGCTTTGCAGACATAGGACCTGAAGAGTACCATCAAAAGCAAATATTTGTTCTTAAAGAAGAAGCCATGTTCTCTGCCTCCAGAATAAATTTTACCATTTGCAGATATTTGTGATAATTTTGCAGTCATATTTACATTTGTGTAGTCAGAAGTCAAAAAAGATATAAAAGATGGCAGTCAAACACAGCATGTAATTTATCCTCTTGCATGAACACAGTGAAAGGCCAGATGTTGAAAACTGGAAAATGCCATTTGATATTTCATTCCTTTGTGGAGCATGTGTTCTCTACTATGTGTAAAGTAAAATTCATTGTGGAGGGGAATATTTTTTTTCCTTGAGGACAAATACTCAAATACAGAGACATTTTCTTTCTTGTGACAGTGACAGCTCCTCAAACACCCTGACTGCATTTTCTTTGAATAGATGTAGTTTTTACATTCTCCCATGATATAACATATATCAGGCCTGTTAGTGACACAGTTACTGTTATCGTGGGTAGCTTTGGACTAAATTGCAGCACTGAGATAAGCACTAGTCTTATCTGTAGGCCAGATCACATGGAAAAAGGACTGACATGAGCTTTGAGTATGTGGTCGAGCTTGATCACATTAATGTCAACTGTTAGGATCATCTTTAAAGCCATAACTCTCTGATAACTGGATTTTTTCTACTTTACTTTCCTGATTCACATGGTTTAATATGATGCAGCATTCACAGTGTCCATTTACACATCTGCACACACAGATCACCCCAAGTTAAGCAGAAATAAGATACATGCAGAATTTCATGGGTTCATAGATCTATTCATGTATGTGTACAAATAGCCTAGATTGCACATAAGTGATTTTAAAGAAATGGTTTGGTTTAGCGTGAAACTATTTTGAAACAACAAAACTGAAATAATGTGCTATCCCTCAACAAAATGCTTGGCATGAAGAGTGGTCGTAGGAAGCCATGTTGATAATTAATTTGGTGTCTGATAAAAGCGAAATTATGAATAATTGTATTCATGAAATCTCAACAAGAACCAAGTGAAAATATTTTTTCTTTTCAACTAACCTTAACATTCAGGTCACACATAAAACTAAAAAGGATTTGTATATATGCGTGGGTGCATACCATCACTTGAAATGTTATTGCTATGAGGAGAAATTATCTATTGCTACAGAAAATAAATCTCATTACCTTGTCAAAGCCTTCCAGCTGGATGTTTCTACCTTGTAACTTCACAAATGACTATGTGGAAGAAGAAATATCATTCATCTCTAAAATCCCAAGACATCAGTATGCCACACAAATTTTAATAATACTGAAGTGATCTGTCCTTTTCCCTTTTAAATCACAAGATTGAAAAGTATTGCCAGATGAGTATTAAAAAGGTTTGCATTCACGTGCCATTTTTTCCATTTGGTTTTGTTTAACACATGTCGATGCCTTTACAAGGCAGAGAAAGCACTGCTAAGGAGTAGCTGGCCCGTGGGACAGGAAAGGTGATCTGAAGGTTTGCCCTGCTGGGTCACTTGCTGTGTATCCGGCTTATGCCTCTGGTTGACAGTAAATTAAAATTACTGCCATCTGAGAGGTGTGCAGCAGCCTCTGTAAAATGAGCCGGTGTGTCAAGCACTGCTGGTGGTGGGCAGGTGTCTGCAGCCTCAGGGCCAGGCTGCCCTCAGGAGAGAGCCCAGGAGCGGCCCAGACCCAGAGCAGGGGCTGCACCTCCCCTCCTACAGCTGGCCCGTCCATTTCACGGGCAGAGCACGGGCAGGATCACAGAGGAAAGCTCAGGACTTCGCTCCACGTGTGGTTCTCCTAAACGAGCACTTCCACTTCCCCTGACAGCAGCTGGCTATGTGCTATCAGCTAAGAGTTCAGCATCTGAATTAAAAAATAAAAAGCAAAACCAAAAATCATTGGGCTGTTTTGTAAACATTACACATCATCCTGATACTCTTAGCAGAGAAATACGTATAAAAACCTAGATTGGTAATTAATGGTGGGAGACCATTGTGCCTGGTTTCTTTCAGTACTGGAGTAACAAACAGCTCCTCAAGGTAAGGAGCCCAGAGACAGCGTTTTTACATACTCGCTGTGGGAAGCTGGATGCCTTCAAAGAGTCAGAAGGGAAAAACGTGGGAGGCATTCTGGCTCTGCTTCTCTCTCTGCTGTGGCCAGCAGCACCAGGAAGACTTGTTTGCAAGAAAAGGAAAGTAATCCCAAAGTGATCAAGTGAAACTCTGCACAAAAATGCAACTGAAAAAAGGTCAGTTAGAAAAAAGAAAACTGTTGACTTCTTCAAATTCCCAGAAATCTACACCTGATCTTATAACATCCTTGTAGAAATAAGTGATGTTTCCTCACTTTAAACTATTTCTTTATCCCCATTTATTTTTATTAGAAATATAGAAAGCATTTACCTAAATGCAAGACCCAGGGGACATGAAATCACCGCAAAATAAGACATTTTCTACAAACTCAGCACTGACATTATGAAAAAGACTGTGAGATAAATCCAGAGAAGTAAATATGGGTAATGATACCACTTTAAGGTGCATGAGGAAACAAAGATTTAAACAGGGAATCAAATTAATGCTTCAGAAAAAAAATCTAGAGTTAACTGGAAAACAACAATATTTCACAATAGGCAGGTCACAAGTGGTTATTGAGACAGAGTCTGGAAAGGTCAGAAAACATTGGCATAGAAATTGCTTTCATTAAATGGTCATAAAGCAGGGAAAAAAATAATATCTGCTTCATACCAAAATGATATGTCTTTTTTGACTCAAATTATTTTGTTTCCAGACTGTTCTTTTAGTTGTGGGGGGTTTTCACCTTCCTTTGGTTTATTTTAGTTTATAATAATTAAACAACTACATTAAGAGTCAAATTAGGCAATATGCAAAGAGCCCAATAAGCCTAGAGCAGTCAAAATTTAAGGAGTTTCTCTCACCTTTGCCTGAAATATCTCTGCCTTGCTCAAAATAATTACTTGATTATTTAGAAAGTAAATTCCAATAGAGAAGTCATATGTTTGGATACATGTAATATCTAGAAATTTACAGTGCAGGACTACAGAGGATTATGGAGGTTCATTTTTCCTGTCCACTGTGTCAATGCCTATATATATTTTTTTTAAATTATAGTCTTGCTAGGGTATCTAAACATATCTTTTGCTTTTCCACCTTTGCTTTCTCAAAAGTATTTTCTTCCTGCATTTTTACACTTTCACAGTTCTGCAGTGTGCAAGGGAGCTAAGCAAGGTCAATTGCTGTGTTGAGAGTTTCAATAATCTTACATTCCAAAGCAGCATCTTTCTTAAGCTCTAATCTTTACTGTTCCACTACTCAGAGAGTTGCCATTGAGCACTACAAGAAGAATTAGGTAATCGTATCTAATTGTGTTCTTCCTGACTGTTGTTTAAACAAGGAAAGCCTTTCAGTTGTTGTGGAAAGTATTAAGAGCAGACCTTTGCTGACCTTCTCAAGCCATTGGGGAAAACTTGACATTACACAGAAGCTTACTCAAACAAGCTATAATTAAATTGTGAGTGGAGTGACACCACTTACAAGAGAAAACAAAGTATAGCCATTTAATCAAAAAATTACTTAAGGACTCCCGGGAGCACAAAGTTTATCTCTACTAAAATAATTATGTTTTGCCATCAGATGAAGAGAGGATACAAATGGAATATGCATGTTCTTTTCAACATCACTACCCTTCGCTGCTCCACCAAAACTGGAAGGGGCAATGGAAAGACCTGTCAAACTAATGTTTTGTATTCAATTAGGTAGAAGCATCTGCTTTGCCTTTAAATAATCTGCCAATCATTCACAAGGTAAAGGACAAATTCTGAATGCTGCTTCCTACCCAAAAGGTCCAAACACTGACTGAAATGTAGAGCCTAGACCTTCGGATGTTCAGGACAGCAGTTCTTTACCTCTGGCTTCCCACATCAGTCTCTTCTCTATTCCCTTCTTCGTCCATCTCTCCCACTATCTTACTTTCACCTTTCACAGCAAATATTTGTTGTTAGCTTTAATTTGGAGTTTAAATGTACATTGCATAAAAATTCAGGATATGTGTCAAAAATAGGAACAGTGTCAAAGTTAGGACCGTCCTGTCTAAAATATTAATCATCTATGATTATGTGAAGGTATTTAGAAAATGCTTTGCACTCACCTCCTTTTACACAATTCCTACATTAATAGTCTCAAAACTCAAATATAAAATTGTTCCTAAAGTACATAGTGCAATCTGTGTATCTATTCTAGTTCCCTCTGGAATATTAAATGAGGTATTTCTTGGAAAAGAACAGGCAGCAAAAATCACACAGCCAAATCATCTCCCTCAATTACAGATTCAGTGGCATCAACTTCTCAGGTGGTTTCATTGGACCAGACACAATCCCTCCACTCAGGGTAGCACAAACAGCCATTCTACCCAACTGTCCTGCTCTTCTACATTCTTCTCATGCTTTCTGCTTTGCCAGTCATGCCGTCTCTCATGCCCCTTTCATCTCCTTCCCAAAGGCCTCCTTCTGTGAATCTTCATGCATGAAAATGATTTCAAATATATTTGGCTTCAACGTATTTAAATTATTCCTAGAAAAACTCACTCCTTCACCATTTTCCATAAAATTCTAGAGTGCAGTCTTAAAATATTTTTAATTATCTACTCCTTTTCTCTACATATTCATCCACAACCAGACCTCCAGAAACAGGAACTAAATAAAGTCTGATGTGCATTTCACCAATGGAAGTAGATAAACTCCTGTAATTAAGGACTATTTTAATGCCCACGTGCATGATTTGACTTGTACCTCTTTTCAATTACTTATATAACATAAGCTCCAAACATCACTGTCATTCATTGATGTTTGGACTGTAAGTAGAGAAATGTCTCTTCTGTTTACTCAGGGAGGTACTTTCATGTATTAAGTACTAAGCAATTAATAACAAAACCCCATTTTCTGGATAATTACAGGTCTAGAGCCAAAGTTATTTCTTCTGATCATACCTGTTTCTGTATTTTGCAACGACCCCTAAACACATTATGTTTTTAGGAAAGCACAGAAAAACTAGAGGGACACCAAAACCACAGAGGTGTTCCGTGAAAAGTTTTAAATTTTGTAGTAGTGCCCCTGCCACGACTCTGGTACTACCACTGTAAGATATCTTTTTGAATGGTATTCATCCACAGGTGGGTGATTCTTTAATGTTATCTTTTTGATACACAGTAAGAGAAGAGGGCTAAAGGGAACTTCCCCCCAAAATTATTCTGCTAGTGAGCTAGATGGAAGAATTTTCTTTGGAATGAAAATTATTCCATTCAATCAAAAAGACATCCAGAATAGATCCCCAAAATATTTCTATTGTTGAAACATTCTATCTATCTCTCAGCATTAGAACGTTAACAGTTTTTCATTAGATTCAGGAAAAAAAGCCTGGTAAAGATAATGAGGAATTTAAGATAACACATAATACATGACCCTTGCATATACTATAGGCTGTTAACAGAGCTCACTGGAGATGCAGAACTGGACTTCATGCAGAAGGGAATTGAATCCAGCTTTTCTGTATTCCAGGAGAATGTCCAGACCTGTACTCTTTGTAGCCAGCCCTGTCACTTATCCAAGTCTTGTTTCTATTTTCTCCCATGTTAGACTAATTTCTGTTGTTGGGAGCAGGAGACTGGCTCTATAGCAGAACAATTGAATTGAGGTTCCTCCATTGAATAGTGGATTATTTGGGATGTAAACCAGACTAGACAGTATCCTAGTGGTTAGACATTCTGGCCTCTGATAATCAAGTTGGAAAAGACTTGAATGTTGTTATCCCACATCCTTACTGAAATTCTGGAGAAATGAGCCTGCCTTAGGTTTTTCACAACATGATTTCTACAGCACTTACTTTATATCCATTCAGTGCAAAAAAATTGTGAAATCTCAAAATTATTTATGATATCCATAAATTTATTTCATTTGAGATTTCACTTTTATCACAGTGTCATGAAACCTTTGGTGGTATCTATAAAGGTACTGAGCTATAGAATAAACTCATAAATATACCTTCATTGTGCTCTCAAAATCTCACAGAATTAACTGGATTTGTACTTTGATGTGGAAATGAGAGGAAAGCTTTTAAGAGATCTAACCTTTACAAAGTTCAGATGAAATCTACTTTCAGTACTAAAATAAGATGCCATTGCCTAAAGACAAATTCATTTCCTGATAAACACATTTTACACTCTTAAATTTGCTTTTATCCAAAACAATGCAAAAAGCATTTTACTCTTTCCTTTCCCATAATGAAATATTGTTTGGCACATTAGAGAAAAATACCATAAACATATTCCCTGTCTTATTCCTTTGATTATTTTATTCCCTAAAAAGCACCCAAATACTTAGTCCTCAGTTTAGTAATTTCTTTAATATTTTTAAAAAGCATTCATAAAAAATAAAACAACAAAACAAATCATAAATGACAAGTCTGACACCCACTCTGTGAACTAGAAGGGGAGAAGAAAAAAATCCTTCTTTCTAAACCACAGATTATTATGTAGATAATTTGTTTGTTGTTTGTTTTACAAAAAAACAAACAGAAGAAAAATTTATGTGCCACCTTTTTGTAGAGAAAGAGAATTAAAGCACACAATAAATCCCTCTCTCAATATTTCTGCCCAAAGCCAGATTAAGAAAACAGTTTTGAAAGAGTAAAAGTTGTGGCACAGCTGCCCTTTGCTGTTTTACTTCATGCCAGAAACCTTGAGAAAACAGGGTAACTTTCAATCCAGTGTTAATTATACCCAAAAGGAAAGAGAGAGAACCCAAGTCAGGGAATGGGATGAAACCAAAGACCTCTGCCATGCATATACCCTTCACAATGCCCAACTCTCAGATGCTGCCTGAGGCTCAAGATGAGTTGATGCAGAGGAGCTTTAGCTCCAAGAGAACGAGGACACACAGGGGTGTTATCCACAGAGTGATTTTCCTCACTTGCAGAAATTTCCTACTCGTTTTTTGGGAGCATTTTATCTCACCAAACAGCCCACTGGGGACATGCACAGAGCATGCACAGGCTTCCAAGGACTGTCACCTGCCCTTTAGTAAAGGACAGCTCTCAGCAGGAGTGGCCAAGTGCACCTTTCCTGTTCAGGTGGCCCACAGCACCTGCAAGTTGTATTCACCAGGCACCGACCCCAAACCTTCAGAGCTGCCAAACAAAAAATAATTTGCCATGTATTCTGGGTTTGGCTGAGGCATAGTTTTTTTTTCCACAGTAGCTGGCATGGGTCTGTGTTTTGGATTTGTGCTGGAAACAGCATTGATTATTCAGGGATGTTCCAGTTATGGCTGAGCAGTGATTACACAGAGCCAAGGCCTTTTCTGCTCCACACCCCACCAGCGAGAGGAATGGGGCTGCACAAGAAGCTGAGAGGCCACACAGCCAGGACAGCTGACCCCAGCTGATCCAAAGGATATTCCATTCCATATGGCATCATGATCAGCATGCGAAGCTGGGCGAAGAAGGAGGAAAGGAAGGACATGTGTAGTTGTGGCTTTTGTCTTCCCAAGTCACTGTTACTTGTCACGGAGCCCTGCTGTCCAAATACTATCTGGAAAACAAACCAAACCCTCAATGCTTCTGGTAAGAGTAATTTGTTAGGAAAAATGCCCAAATATTTCTGTTATTTATATTGATTCCTCCATTTACATTTATGTCCCCTTCTCTGGTAGACTGAAGGGAAAAAGTAGGATGACATTTATCTTTCTATTTATGATATATTGGAGCTGAATGGTGGCCAGCTTCCTACAGAGTCACTGAACAGATATTTCCATATTTCCAATAACTTCAGTTTTTAAAAAAAAAATTAATTGCGTCAATTAATTTATGAAACCTCTATTTTTCTCTTATATTGTAAAGGACATAGTTACATGGCATGAAATCATATCTTGCTAAAATTACGCAATGTATACTCAAAAGCATTGTACAGCCTTACCATCCAAAGTTAAATTAAACATATTCCTAAAATCTGCTTATTTTGTGTAAAATATTGTGACCTTCCATTTAACAGTGGTGCCAAAACAGTTGTTCTGTGTTTTGTAAGAAATATTACTACATGTCTCCATGTAACTCAACTCAGGCCACTCTAAACATTTGATACAATATTTTACGCTTTGGGTTTTAACATTAGTTTTAAATTCCCTAAACTAATAGATGAATCTTTTAAACTCACAAAACAAAACAGTTACCCAAGTGGAAAACATCTTAAAAGCTCTATGAAGTTGGGAATAAAGCTTTATTAAATACAACTGTTCTGACATGATGGATGTACTTACTATAACACTTGTGGGCTTACACTATTACTGCTCTCTTGAACAATTCCCTAAGTGGAAATATATAATTTAGGACTACGAAAATATACCATCTTAAAAGTTTGTCCATGTCTCTCAGTTCTAGCTACGTTTTTAGTGGGAAACATCTCGGTCTGCATTTAACAAAACCAATGTAATTGAATTTAAAAGGGCCATTGAATAGTTCATATAAATATAGTAAAGGCAAAGATTAGTGTGTGGAAAATTCTGTTACTGACTTCTACATACCAGTGCCATCAACAAACTGAACCAAGAGGTTGGCTGGGGAATGGCAGGGAGGGCTGAGAGAGGGGTGTCTGTCTGTGCCAGAGCCACGCTGCCTCTCTCTGCTCCCTTTCCCACAGGAAAGGAAAGCATTCCCAAGGAGAAAGCACTTGGCCTCTCAGCAGTAATTCTGGGACCATTTAAGGGCTGGGAAGAAGGACCTCCATTGTGCAGGGGATTGTGGAAGTACGCTCATCTTAAACGAACAACTTGGAGTCTCAGAGATATTAAGTTAACACATATGCAGCCTGGTTAAACCACACTTAAATCTTGTCAGTCTTTCTTCACCATCTGTGACAAGGTTTTTCTCTTTGAAACTATTAAGTTGACCTTTTGTGCTTACATGTATTTCCTCTGTTGAGTTTTCAAACTCATTATCCTACCATGTCACTGCTTTCCTGAGGAGGACTGTGGTATATAAATAGCCAAGCTCAAAAGAAGGTCCTTCTGATCTGTTTGACAATTTGTCTTCTTTGATTGTATGAGGAGACAGTAACTTGTAAATTTTCTCCTCAGAACTTAATGCAGTTGAAGGTACTGAGCTACGTTGTTTAATGATTTCTAAAGAAGGTCTGATTTAAAGACTAGAATAACTGCAAAGTTTGAAACATGTGGTACTAATCTAATTACTACTCCAATCTAAAAATACTGATTAAACACTGCAGTGGCGCAAACAGTAGTAAGTCAATTTTAATAAGAGAGGTCAACACCTTCATCTCCTCATTTTTTCCTTTCCATAAGTACCAATAAATTCCTCTCAACAGGTGTGTCTATGATGTGTAATTAAATTGTTCTCAAACAAGGGTCTAGCAGCTCTATGTTAAAGATCACTTTTAAAAGAACAGGAAAGAGTTTCCAATGCTTAAAATGTTACCCCTGACTTCCTCCATTATTCTCCTTTCATGTATATTTTTCATGTCATGACTCTTTATGGGTCTCAGACTGGAATATTACACACTGTTCAGTACTTCTCCAGGAAAAAGAATTTTCTGGATTTACTATTGATTCTTGTCCAACATGTTCTAAACCTGTCTTAACTAGCACAAAAATTCAATTCTTTCTCGCATGCAATCAATGTCTATCCCTTTTCATACAAGAAGGCTTTTTTAAATTGCTGGTTGCTCTCATAAGTACAACAGTCTTCACTCTGATTAAACAAGTACTCAGGAAGGTGAAATATATAAATTTATGTTTGCTTTTTAATATTCTTTGAAACATTACAGTGCTGGGACAAACATTTCTCAGTACCTGAACTGAAAATCACACTTCAGTATTCAGTGATCTGGTTTGAGCACAAGCCAGGTGAAAGAGGAAAAAGATGTTCTAAAGAAAGCAAGGTCTTCAGGCCAAAATATGTGTTGCTTCACTAAATGGTTCCTATGTCTTTTATTGTCTATAAGGGCTTTTTTTTTTTTTTGCCTGCTACATGGGTGATTTTTACAGAAATTCCAAGGGTTTATTTATTGCGGAAAGAAGTAATAACAAAGCAAAGAATATCAAGGGAACATTCAATATAACAATCAAAACAAGAAAACAGTAGTGCCTGAATCAATAAAGAAAACCTTAGTTCTCCACCGTGCTGTGTAGGGGTTGGAAGGTCCAGTACAGCAGCAAATAAGCTAACAGTTATTATTCTGCAGGGACAGGAGTCTGAATGATCCCTTATTCCAGTTGTTTGGCAACACTGAGGTGATTATAGCTGAGAAGGTGCTCTGCAAACAAAACGGGGCATATTTACAGCAAATCATGAGAACACACAGGAAATTTGGGCTCCCTGGAGGGTCTGTTGGAAGAGGACAGGCAGCCTGAGGCAGTCACAGCTCCGGAGAAAGGGGGATCCTGTGAGCTGTACTGCAGCAGGGATGCGCCAGGGACAGGCAGCCTCTCACAGGGAGAGCATGAGACTATTCTCCGTGTTGCAGTGACACACTTCCAGCCATAGTGAGTAAAGAAGAAAGCTTCAAAGCTTCTTCTTGGCATTACAACCCATCAACAGAAGGAAAGATAGGTTTGCTCTCCTGCCTCCCGCGGCGGTTGCATTTGTCCCACAGTGCCAAGCGACGCAGCGGACTCTGCTCACCTTGGCTTGTGGTCCCTTGGCCACCCTCGTCTGCATTTTGCCAAGTCCTCTCTGAAAATCTAACTGAAAGAATACCCAGTGAATTCCTCCAGCCTACACTGCCACCCACAGCCCCAGCCTGATCTCTTCTGCCCCAAACCACAAGGACTGCTCTTAATTAAAGACTACACCAGGACATCTTCCACTTGATGCCCTAAAATCAGGAGCTTCACCTTAAAAGCTCAGGACCAAGTTGGATTACTAAGGTGAAACTCTGTGTGCTTCAAACCACTTAAAAGATGATGTTCCAGTCCTAAATGATCTTTCTTGAACTCAAACACTAAAAAAAAGTTCTGTAGAAATTCCTCTGGTTTCAGTCCTACATTCTTTTAACACAGCTGGATGTCTGCTTTCTGACCAGGAAGTCTTTTTAGTTCTAAGAGTCTTTTAATAGCTACTTGATGTAGAACTACACAGTTCTTTGTTTATTTATTAATTATGAATAATTAGAGAGGATACTCCCGAGAGAGAGAGCTTTTTCTTTTTTTCCCCTCCAAGGTGGATATTTTAAGAAGATTTTTATATAAAACTCACTGAGTAATCCTCACTCAATCCATTATAACCCAAGGCTCGGGTTGTTCTTGAATGCCTATGTGGGCACGTTTAGAAAGACAACATAAAATACAAGACAAAAAATACAGGTTTTAATAAAAGTCTGATTGGCATTTCTTTTCCTAATTCATATACACTGTTTCTGGCTTCAAGAAAATAGAGGGCTTTTGCTTCATTTTAATTACATGGACTTTAGATTGCTATTATTAAAACAGGACCTTTATGGTTTTTTCAGTTATATCGATATAATGGGTTTAGCACTTATTTAGCTTACTTACTTGAGTTTATGTTACAAAAGATTTGCCTCCTCATCTGCACTTCCTTACGAGAATGGAAAAAAAGTAAAACCAGAAAAAGTCCAACACAACTCTATACAGAACTCAGACACTGCAATGAGGGGCTTTTTTCCTATCATATGGCCTGAAGAAAAGGGAGAAAAGAGACCAAGAAAAAGAATTAGCACAGGGAGTTAAAAATCACTTTATTACCAGGAAAATAAATTCTTTTCTGGATACTCATCAGTAACTTTTCAGCAGCAATACAGCAAATTAGTAGTAAAAATATTTACAAGGAAACATCTTTTTTCTCTAAAATATGTGGTCAGTCAGGCTATATGAGCTGTCAGCATGACTAACGGGATGGCACAATAACTGATGTAATAGCAGAAGAAAAGACATCACTCTTCCACTTTGAAAACCTGATGATCTGCAAGAATGGTATCTTGTCTGCAAGATTACTAAATGAGTCTTCTAACTGAGACATTTATAAATATTTTGTTAAGAGTCAAAATAAAAATTACTTTTGTTTTGAAAACCAAATGCACTTGAAACAACCCATGTTTTCACACAGTAAATTTTAGAAATGTTGTGGAGGATGCCTCTTTGACTGTAGAACAACCGGTTCAACATCACAAGAAAGACACACCACCAGCATTGCACCTTTGCCATATAATGGATCCACTTAGACTGGTATTTCCATCTTGTTAATTTTACAGGACGAGTTTTCTGATAGACTTGCTCAAAGTGGGGTTGCCAAAGGTATAGTTAGGAATACTTTCTTTGGGGAATTGATTAAATTACCCTATTCCATGTTGCACTGTACTGCAGGTACCAGAAGTTTTTGTCTCTAAGAAGGAATTTAAACAAAATTAAATCAAGAAAAATTAATAATATACAATTAAAGACAAACATAAAACTTCTAGCTCAGCAAATCTCTGAAGGCTATGGGGGAAAAAAACACATACTTTCCATAGTCTTCTGTTTTAGCATAAGCTTTTAAGCTTCTGTTTGTTTTCAGAAAGATGAGGGTCTGTTTATAAATAAAGTAGGACGTGAAGCACTTACCCACTGATATCAATTATTATTTTCATTATTTAATATTTAAATTCAATCTGATATGTAATTTCACACTTCACTCTATTGCTCAGCAAATATCTGAAAGCTAAGTGCCTTTCATGAGACTGTAAAGGTATAAGAGAAGCCAAATAAATTATTTTTTAAAGGTAAATGTATAAACCCAAAGACAGGATGGACCCCCTACCTCTAACTAACCTGTTTATGGTCAAGAGAGCTGCAAAATCCATCAGGGAGGGATTGAATTAATTTTACTTTAATTGTCTAATTACTTAGGTGTTTAACCTCAAACAGTTATCTGGGCTCTCTCCATGGTCAATGCAGGGAGCAAGGCAACCTTGGAAGGATCCTGTATGGGAAGGAAGCTGAGAGATCAGCTGCTGCAGGTTCCTGATTACATGAAACATGTAATGATTACGTGGGTGCAGAGATGACCACAGTATCAGACACGAATTCAGCAAGACACTGCCCATGGTGTCTCCTTTAATATTAGTGCTTCTGATCTGCCAAAGGGAGGCTGCCTGCAGGTAAGGTACAGCTGCAGGATCTGACCCAACCCTTAATGACACCAGGGGAGTCTTTAAGCGCTGGATGTGGCTGACAGCGAGGTACAGCCCATGCCTGAGTGGATGCAGCTCCCTGATGTAGAAAGGAAATCTTAGTCATTACTCCTTATGGGAGTGATACGCAGCCTCTCACAAACTGAAAAGCCAGTGCACATTTCTAATGCAGTCTCAAAAGTAGATCATTATGTATATCATTTGGTATAAACAGTCATCAGGGGAATTTGGAATAGATTTATACCAACATTTTAATAAGTTTCATAAGAAAGTGGTTCATCAAATAGAAATAATGAATGATGGAATTAAAGAACCACTGAAAATTGCTAATGTGTTTAATCATCTCAACATCTATATTTATATATGACAAATTTGGATGACATAGTGGGTATAATTCCATTTCAAATCTCCAAGCAGGGATTGCATTCTAAGACACTCAACAAAAGAAAAGCCAGAGCTTGCCTGTAAGTTCTGAAAGTAGGACCCTGTGACCATTTGTATGAGGGCACTTGGAGGCCTCCCTGACCTCCAGATATTCAGTTAATCAACAAAAGTCACGTGTGAGCCAAAGGAAAAATAAAGAGACCAGGGCTATGTAAGAAACAGAGAATGCACAAAAAAGCTGTAAAGTTTGATAAACCTTGACATTTTTCTACGACCTAGAACCACATCAGCATGTCCTACCTGTTAACCGGGTCACTTAGCTGTGCTCACAGGTGCCAAATCCAACAGCTCACACACAAAAGGCTGAGGCAATGCAGTTAACTCAATCTGTGCTGCAGTCCTGAAAACACCCACTCAGCTGCCCCACAGAGCTGAGCATTTCTAAGGAAAAAGGAACATAATTTCTGACCTTCGTGTTTGCCACATCATTATAATTATCTTTTCTTTTGCTTTCACTCACCTCTCCTCTTAAGCAGGACCACTACTATACCTTGGAAAGAGAACCAGGGAAAGCACTTGGAAGATGCAGCTGCCAGGAGCAGAGTTCCCTGGCTGGGAATATCACCTTGCACACTGGCATCAGCCCTGTCTCTGGGTCCCCAAGCCTGCGTGATGGTGTGACTGACTCACACCATTTCCCTCCAAACCACTTGCCCAAATGCAACTGTATTTTTTCAGACAGAAACAGAGCTGAAGACACAAAAGCCCAGCTAGATTGCTACGACCCTAGTTTGGTAACCATGAGCAAAAATGTCCAACAGGAAAGGATCTCTAGAAGTAAAAAGCTGACATCTCTAAAGAAATATGGCCTTTCTGTGGGACTCTACCCTAAGACCTGCAACCCTTTTTTCAGGTCCACTCCTGCCCTGTCCCACAAGCAGTTTATTTCTCCTTGCTGTCAGCAGCTCACTCCCAGCAGAGCAGAAGCAGCTTCTTCCAGATCCTCCAACAAAACTTCTTCCTGCTCTGCCTAAAAGAACTGTCTGAGGTAAGCAAAAGTGAGAAAGTCTGCAAACAGAAACCGTGAACAGAGAACCTGGACCTGTCAAAGGCAACGAGGCTGTGTGATGGCCCTATTTATAACTGGCCATATGGCAACTGATTTCCTGTTGCTCACACAGGACATCTCTGTGACTCCAGCCTCTGTGCTTCCCACATTGCTCTTCTGCCAGGTTTATTTATACTTTTCCCCAGCTCTGAAGGCAAATCAAGTTAATTGGCTATTACATGAGATTAGGCAAAATAACTAAAAGAATAAAGAAAGTGAGAATATAATGTTCTGATTACTCTCCATGGGAGCTGTGGAACAACAGGACAGTTATTCCTGCACAAAGCAAGGAGATGCTCTACATTTTCTGCTATGTGCAGGGCAGAACAGGGCAGGTTTATACCTCTGTTACTATTCAAATGCTCATTCTTACCCAAAGTTCCACATAACTTTCCATTAAAACTGACATCTCAATTTGAGATGCACTTAGCACCCCCAAATCTAAAGAATCATCTGAAAAGCAACTGCATGATGAAAGAAATAACAAATTGAATTATTTTTTTTATTGAGTACTGTACAATATTAGTCCATTTGGAATAGAGATAAGGAACTAAAGAGCCAAAAAGGCCTTTCCAGTCAATGAGATAAGATGAAGAGATGCCTGGGGGAAAGAGACAAATTTGGAGTGTAGGAAATGAAAAACAATTAGAAGAATTAAAATAATTGTATTTTCCATGAGGGGAAAATAGAGATATGGGATAAATTACTAAGATGGGTTTCTAGAACAAACAGTGCAGCATTCAAAATGGTAATAATGGGGTTTCAAGTAGAGTTATGAGAAAACCTGCTTAGTGAGCATAAGCCCAACTTAAAAAAATTTCTAATCACAAATTTGGTGAACCTAGGGAGAGGTTAATTAAGGCTAGCAGAAACAAAGAGGGCAAGGGCAAGGCCTACTGCAGCAGTTCCCTTCACCCTTTCAAATTTCCAGCAAGTGGAAACAAAAGACTGCAGCGAGGGAGGTAATGACTGTGGAAGAGGGGGGAAAGCAATGTTACCGTGTTCCCTTGTCCCACACTTAACCCATCTCCCAAGCAGACCGAGTGATGCAATCTGCACAGGGCATCTGTGGATGCAAGCATTTTTATGAGCTACAATTCCTTTCAAAACGTGGTGTTGCTTTGCTAATTAGTGAGAAGATAAACATTACTGACAGATGAAATATATTGTTATCTTGTTAATTGAGTTGCACAGAATCTATTGGAAGAAGTAGTATATTCTCTCTTCCTCTCTGGGGTGGGAGTTCAATCTTTTTATCTTTGCTTCCCTAAACACTAAAAATGAGCTGAGAAACAAATAACAACCTCCTACAGTGTGGGTGAGGTCCTAGAGCTTAAACTGGTTTCCTTCAAAACTCCAATCCATTTACTTACAGATCAAAAGCATGTGCTACTTGTGTCTTTCGCCATCTTCAATTAAAAAAATAAAAAATAAATAAAAAAGCCCTTAAATGGATTGGGGAAAAAAAAAATTTCAGGGAATGATCCATCACTGTCTAATGCAGGTTGCCCTCTTCAAAAGTAATCAGTCTTGCCTGTTTTTAAAAGATGGGATGTTGTACTACTACACAGAGTAGACCTCAACCAGGTATCAATTTCTCAATTCCTTCTCTACAAGGATACTAGTCAGAATAATATGTAATATTATGCACAGCAATACTTGCAGCAATAGCCAGGAGTCAGTCTAGGAGACAAAATAGCCCAAATCCCCACAAGTATGTCAAGGCTAAATTCTTTCAGCTAACAGTAGCTGAGATACCAACTGTGAGAACCCACCAATGTCCCAGGAGCCCCCCGCAGTTAGTGCAAGGAGCCCAGACTGAGCACTGCTTTAGAGGGGTTGGACTATGCCTGCAGATGCCAGGGGAGAGAGCAGCACCAGTACCCCCAGCATTCCATCTGCACAGGCTGCAAGGAGCTCTCAAAAGGCATCACCCTTAGTTTCACCCTCCTATTTACGCTACTGCAAATTTCTTTATCGCTTATTAGTCTTTCATTGTGAGCCCATTATTATCATAATTAAGAGGAAGATCAGAGGACTTAATTAGTTGAGTCACCACTGCTCCAGCATTGCCAGCTTTGTGGCTTCAGTATATTAATCACCAGGCTATGATGGCAAGATTAGCACCCACTTCAAAAGTTATATTTGTAAAGTCTGAAATCAGAAAACAGACACAGGAAGGGAATCATATATCACTTATTCATGCTTCAAGATATTAAAGCCATTTTAAAGTTTTGGGAGACTGGGTTCATTTTCCTCCTGCTTGTTTAGGAAAAAAACCAGGCTAAAGTGTCTTGATCCACAGTAGCAAAGCAGAAGTTGAAAACAGAAGGCTCTGTTGTCCTTTTTTAGTCTTAAGATTAATTGCATTTTCATAAAAATTTTTATGCTCCATTCACCTTATGTCCCTTTGCCTTACCACCTCTTCCTGAGAGTTTTAATAAATGATTCATCCTTACTAATTCAGCCCTGCCAGCTTCCTTTTGGTACATAATATTTCAGTACTTAATGCAGTATAATAGTCTCCACTAGCCAATTTGATTAGTCATAGCCTCCTCTTTGCTTACCATGCTATTTCTCATTTTTTCAATCATCTGGAATGTATTCCCTGCTCTGTTTCATGCTGTGTTGCTTTGTGTTAGAAATCCTAAACAAGACATACTTTATTTGTGAAATGCTGCAAGCACCATGCTTTACACTTTATTTGAACTTTGCTACCAACTTTAAACCAGCTGCTCCAACTCCCTGAGCCGTTCCGCTCAGTCAGGTACATCTCCCAGACTGCAGACCCGCTCCAGCAGCTCACACAGGACCACAGCAAAAGAAGCTTCACTGTCCTATAAATCTCCAGATCTTCGCTGCCACATCACCTTCAAACTTAGGCCTCATGTTGACTCAAATCTCTCCCTTTATTACAGAAAAAGTGCCCCTTAGGATTCCCCTCCCGCGTGAGTACTCCATACCTGTTTCAGATCACCTGCGGGTTCTTTATGATGAAGTTTTGTCATTTAAAAGAAGTCCTGAGTTTTTTTTGTGGGCTTACTTGAGATTTTCATTAAAAGGTTAGATGGTTATTCTTCTTAGTCACTACTGAAGATATAAATGAAGGTGAAAACATAATATTGATGCCTGCAGTACCATGTTACTCCCTTTCACCCCTTAAAAAAAATATATCTGGCAGTGTTGTGCTGTATGAAGAAGAAGTCACATACCATTTATCTGCATCCAGCCACTACATCCAGTCTGTGTTTAGAGGTTTCTAAAAAAAGGGTGCAAGGATGGAAAGAGCTCATTACACTTGCCAGGTAGCCAAGTGTTACCTCCCAAAGATAGTTTCACCTGTTTTAATTGCTTGTTAGTTAAGTCAACCTGCCTTCAGCTGAAAGATTTTTATTGTAATTAAGATAGGCATGGTTACTTAATGCCAAAAAAATTAAGTATCCTTATCAGCCTGCCACTTTCATTTACATGTGCTATCTCCTCAGTTATAATAGACCAGAGAGATTTCATAATAATTAACTTAAAAAAGCTATTCATAGTAAGGGCCCAGCTGTGATCTGATTAAAGTAGTCTAAAATCCTTGGGCCAAATTAAAACATCTTGTAAAATATCAATTGACTTAACATATTTTTTATATTTCTCCCTACCCTCCACTATTTTTTCTACTCCAACATACTATTTTTTAAATTAATTTTATCATGTTTTTCCCCTGCAAAAAGAGAAAATATCCTTCAATAATACATTTACATACTAAAGTACTAAATATAGACTTTTGGAAAATGTATGTGAACAGACTATAATTTTTGTATAGCCACTATTAAGTGATGCAGACTACAAATCTTGTCACATTCAATTCTAAGTTGACTTTCAGTCTGTATCCCAATGAAATTGATGGGGTTGTATTTGTGAGTCATTCAGATGAAGCTTGGCCCCAAAGAAGTAAAGAATAAGGATTAAATCTTGATCTCGCTGAAGTTAATGGCAAGACTCTTCGTACTTCAATTGGTTCAGGATTTCACCATAGGTGAAATGGCAAAATTTTAGCCTCTGTTTGAGGAGAAAATGAATTAACTGTCACATGCCAGACAGATGAACATAAAGCAAATTAATCTGTAACCAGAAAACAAGCCACAGGGAACATCACCATCACACACAGCTCCATACATCACAAGACCTTCTGTTCAACATGAAAACAATGAAGGTGCCTTTTTCTCTCTCTGGTTCCATCATCTAGAAGCCTCCTTTTAACCAGCTTTAGGAGGTATCTCTGCTGCCAACTCCTTTTCCATGAAGGAAGTCTGACTACAACACCTCCCTGATTCTTGATTAATTAGCAGGCTATTCTGTATACTCACAATATGTATTAAATATAGAAATGGGCTCTGGCATTGGTCCAACCCAAAGTGTAAGAAGCTGAGTGAAAAATTCTCACCAGTGATAAAAACAGTTAGGGTAATGGAGCTTTGCAAAAAGGAAAAACATTTCATTTTTACTTTACATTTTTCTTCAAAACAGATGGATATTTTGAATGTGAATAAGTACTGGAATAGGTTGAAAAATGAGCATATCTTACTAAGGAAGTTTTAAAAGTTTTGCACTATTCATATTTTTAAAGAATTAAGTCCAAAATCCACCTTGGATGACACTGTGAAATGTTTTTCAAGAGCTAACTGACATTTCTCAGAATAGTCTGCCCTGGATTACTATAAATCAGAAACTACTTCCAATACTGTTAACAAAGAAGAAAATCACACTAAACCTGTATGCCACTATGGTAAGGCAATAAACTTCTAAGAGTAGGGTGAATGCCACAGAATTAGACAACTAGTCATAAAGTATCAGTGAAATCTATTAATGACCAGCATGTGGCAAGGCCTGGAGCAGGAAGTGTTCCACAAGGCTTCATTTTGCTTGGTTTTCACCTGTCTTTTTACTCTTTCCTCTCCATGTGCATCAAAACGTGTCTATACTAAGCATTATTTAAATAGATCAAGTTCTGTTTTCTCTCTGTTGGCCTTAACATTCCTGCAAGCTAAGGAAAATAAATGTGGAACCTGGGAGATTGTTATGACAACTCCCACACATTAAATTCTCTCAGGAAAACATGAAGTGTGATGAGACAAACGGACTGGAGAGAATGGTCGAAAGCCAGAAAGTGTCTGAGAGGAAGCGTCAGAGCAAATGGGCAGCCTACAAATCCCACCAGCGTTGATGGGACAGCCCAGCCAATGCAGGAGCAGGGCACAGGGTGCAGTTACACATTGCTGATCCTCCACATTTCAGCCCCTGTACACTGCACAGGCAGGGAGAGGGGAACGAGAGAGGGGGTCTCGGTCGGCGGAAACCGCACTCACTGCATGGCCTGTGCTGTTTGGCAGGGTTTGTGAAACTGGGAACAGGCTCCATCCCTTTATCCTGTCTGAGATCTCTCCACCTCTGGAGGATCCTCCACCAAGCAGCTGTAAACAGACACCAGCTCCTTTGCACCTCACAGGCAACACAAAGGGAATCAAAAGTGGAGCAGGAAATCTGGCTGTGGGGCTCTTGTTCACGCTTATCAATGCCTTTTCCTTTCTGCCTTTTTTTTTTTTTAATCTCTTTTTCTTTAACAATGACACGATTTCAGAACCAGAGACACATCCAAATAATGTCAAAAAAGGAAAGATTTTGGTTATAGTCAGTTATTTGGCACTATCTATTTAGAAATGTCTGAACGAATAACTCCAATGTCAGATGTTCTAGTTCTGGCAGAGAAAAGAAATATGATTAGATCTGGCTGCCCAGATGTCCCAACATTCAGAATAATATTTTTAAGCACGAACTCATGTACTGCTGCTGTCATGTACTTCAATAGACTTATTTTGTTCTCATGGGCTATAAATTGTAGTAAAATTGAAGCAGATTAATGCTTATAACTGGCCTTTCTTCTGTCAAACATTATTTCAACAGAAAACAAGGGTCTTTATGTGTACAGACTCGAGTTCCTCTTCCCTTGGTAATGTGCAGGTCCTTGCCATTGTACCCTTGCTGAACTATCCAGAAATAAGAGCTGCTAGTTGCTATTTCTTTCCACTTATCTGGTGGCACATTTCCTATTGCCATATGGTGTTTTCTACTTATGTTTATATAAACATAGTTTATATATAAATATACAATCCTATACATTTCTCTATAGTGTCATTTTCATTTATTTTCACCTGCTTTCATTCCTTTTTATTTCTAGGATCACTGAGATGGCAACAACTCCTATCATGCAGCTTTGTCTCTTTTTTCAGTTATTTTTTTTGCTGGTAGTTTGTTGCACCCAAACCTCTGTGTGATGATTATGTTGGTGTTGCTGTGTTTATGAAATTCTCACTTTTATTTACAAAAGAAAATGCTTGAACATCAGTACCAAATTGCATCATTTCCTTTCTTCTGATTTAAAGAAGATTGTTTCATTAGAAAAAGCACTTGAGGATACCTGTTTTTCTGAATGGCTACCTATACTTTTTATTCATTAAAAGCAGAGACAAGCTCAAGACACAGAAGTGGGGTGTCTCATTTCTGTGCCTAAATCTTGTGCTATTTAAACCTATTTAGAGGTTCAGCTTTAGGCATCCATCAGAAGTGGACATCAAGAAAGCAGTTTTGACAGTAGGTGAGTGAAGCTCTCCAGTAAAAAGTTCCAACCAGATTGCTTTTCCCTGAAATGAATATGCAAAAGGCTGTTTTTACTTTCTTTAAAATTGTTCCCAGGGGTCTCATTATTTGCACAGAGATTTATAAAATTGCACCCACTCCCATGATTTCAAATGTTGTGTGTATAAAAAAAAGAAGAAAACAAATATCTTAATATTTTATTTCTTCTTAATGTCTAGCAAGAAAGTTCAATTACAGCCTCTCTACTTATAAAAATCGTACAAAGGTTTCAAGTCTCAGCATGTTCCGGCAGTAAAGTGAAAACAATCTTGTGGTTACAAAGGCTACTTTGCTGAACCTCAGTCCTTCTTCTTTCTCTCCCACCAGCTGAATAAATGAGAGACATATTTAGCAGCTTCAGAAGAAACTATTTTCTCATGCTCCCACTAACAAATCAGGGCAAGAAACTACAGTAAGTCACGGGATAGGAGCAAAGGATGTAGAGAAAGGAGTAAATTAGAATTGGTAAGGGAGGATGAGAGAAATAGAGGAAAAAATCCAAACCCAAACACTAAATTCTGACAGCAGATGAAAACGAAGCAGCATATATGGAGGAAACAAGATGTTAGAGCATAAAAAATGAATACATTGCAATCTCTTGAAATCAGATTGTTTTCATTCATAATCATATCAGAAGAACAGAAATTAGTGGCAATAGTATATTTTCTTTTTAATTGCTTTTCTTCCCTATAATTCCAGGATGTTTATCCAGTAAATGGTGGCACAGCATAGACAGAAACCTTCAAAATAAAAGAGAGCCACAGTACTCTAGCCCAGGCACTGATTTGTTTAGGAATCTCACTTGTCACGAAGAAAACTCCTAAAATCTCACACTAGTGCGCGGTATTTCTTATGTTTTGGGTCAGGCTCACACCTAAGCAAGAGAAAATCTTTGCAGGCTCCTCCCAGAAGCAGTATGTGCCGGCGGCACCTGCAGCATCAGGGGCTCGCTAGGGCCTCCTCACCCAGCAAAAGCCTCACCGAGCCCTGCAGCAACTGCTGCAAGGAGCGCGGATTCTGGGAGTCATTGCTTATCTTCCTGCCAAACAGTTTTACACGTTTGCAAGGATACAAAATTAGTCAAAACTAAGAGTAGCCGATGGGAGCCCCCAGCGAGCGCTCCCCAGATGGATGCTGCTGTTCCCTGTGTGTGGCCTGGGGAGCCTCCCCAGCCCCTCCCAGCAGCAGATTGCTTTCTGCTACTTGCCCTTTCTGCTGGCAAGGAAGAAAATGACATCTAACATGTTTTGAATTAGAACGGCTACAGATTTTCCCCAAAACAGTGCATTTATATAGAGAGAGATCTGATCCAAAAATGATACAATTCAGGTTTGATTTCTATGACCTTTACCACAGGCGACAAACTTCAGACAGAAGACAGGGGGAGGTAGACTGTCCTAATTACTCCACATACTCACAATTAATCTATAGCCTCACTACCTGGTTCTAATTTGCAGCAGAAGCTGCCTCACCACATCAAAGATAGTGATTCACCTCTCCACTAATCAAAACTTGAAGAGCTACTACCAATAGTAATTAGAGAGCTAAGGCCAGCTATCATGCAATTCAGCATTAATTAAACAATGCTACAGTGGTTTTCATCCAGCTCACAGAGTGCACCAGAAATAGGCAGAATAGGCATCATAGATTTTATCTACTTTTCCAGAAATCTCTTGCTCCTTGTGATTAAGGCCCTCAGTTCCCCAGTAACCACAAAATTCAACCTCCTTTTATTGCTATAAGAACACTGAATATTCATAGTCTCTTCGGTAGTTCCCCCTTTAATTAATTATTAAGAAAAAGGAATGGTCCACTTTTTTGCATTTCAGCAATTACGTAAGTATTTAAAGCAAAGGTGACATAACAGACAATACATATAGATACTATAAATCAATGTCTATCTATTCAGTCAGTTCAGAATTAAGGAAACTTCTTAAAAACAGATGTACAAGTACTCCTCTTCAGTGACGTTTTCCACTCTCTAGCACTTAAATAAGATCTTATTTTAACTTTGGCCGGTCTGTAGCTGGAAAAAACAGTGGTAAACTGGGGTCTAGTAGTTTTTCATATTCTTGTGAAATAGGTTTGGGTAAAAGAAAGATGAAAACCTCAGCTTTAATAAACTGACCAAAGTTTACTGTGGGGGACAGCACCTTAAAATCTGACTCTAGAGTTGGATAAGGCTAAGATTTAAAAAGCATATAAAAAGCGTATAAAAAGAAGTAACAAAAATTTTGATGGTGAAAAAAACCCCAGCATACTAAAAATAGGAAAGAACTCAACATGATAAAGTGAGCCCTTATTTAATCTTTGTTTGCAACCAAAAATTAGCATATAATTTGCCAAGAAATAATATTTTAACTCTGTCCACTCAGGACCAAGCCTGAGGCAATGGTGCTAGCCAAGAATGAGTTTGGTTTATATGGGAATTCTCATTCCTGTGGGTATCCACAAGGGACTAGTTCATGAATCACATAAAGGCAAGTGGGGTAAGGGATTCATCTGAGACCAAAAGTGGAAAGCAAACCCCACAGAATCTCTGCTTGGAGCATCCTCCTGTTGGCTGAGCCCTGGAGGTGCTGCTGCATGGCATCCTGGCTGGCTGAACAAGCAGAGTACACTGCCAATAACCACCTAAGCAAGGCAAAATGTCTGTATGATTAACTTGTCAGGACATCAGGAGACCAGAGCAGCCATATTTCAAACCCACGTTAAGCTCATTTTGGACCTTAGACTACTTTAATAATGTATTGATTTAATCTGCCAAACGTGCAGCTATAGCTGCAGCTCTGTGAATGAAAAATGTTCAGCTGTATGTGTCCATGTTCCACACAATTTCTTCCTTTTACCAACCTCTCTTGGTACTTCATACGCCTTAAAAATGGTATAAATGATGTGCACTGGGGGCTCCAGGGCATCTGGGAATGGCCCTGGTACTAAAAGGAAGCTTTGCAACAACAGGATAGAGAGGGGAAAAGATGTCATGAAATATGAGCTTCCAAGTCAACCTACATATCATGGTTTGTTTCCTAAGGAAAGAAAAAAACAATTACAGGGCTCAGCTTCAAATCAAAATATTTTATTGGCATGCCACACAGTACAAACAGTGCCAATGTGTAGAAAAAACAGAAACCTTGGGTAACTGTCAGCAATAGATACAACACATCGTGCATCTGCCCAAGATAACTCTTCACAGTGTGTTTGGGGCTTTATCCCCTGTGTCCATTTGTCATTATTGTCCATTTCTAAGCTGGTGGCAGGTTGCTACATAGCATGATGCTATCCCTGCCGTTTCTTTCCTTTCTCCTAGGGTATGCACAGTTTTTCTTCATTGTTTTTTAATGGAAAGTCTTTTATCATTTCTGGTAATGTAAGCAAATATCTTCCTAACACTGTCTTGTACTATTCATACTGGAACAATAAGTGCCTTTTATCGAGTGTTTTCTTTTCTGTCACATGGGCTGGACAGCCTCTCTTCTTCCAGTTCTCCTTTACAGAAAATTAGTCTGGAATTAATTAGGATCTACCTCAGTTTTGCTTTCTGATGTAATCAATAGTCATAAATAATCTCAGGATTTCTTCAATTGTCTCAGATCAGTACTTCTGGATTTCTTTTATACTGTCCAGAATAGTTAGATATGATAGAAAAACTGATGTTTATAAGACATGGGAGAAAGATTTTGTTAGATCCTTTATTAGGAGCTTACTGTCATTTTTACTCATTAACTTTTTGAAATACTGACTTGAGCTGAAAATTCAAGAGTCATAAGCAGCCCTAGGTTTAGGATCCTATCTCAGCAGTTATGTTCTTCTTGTCAACAAGATTACACTCAGCTTCTTCTCTACATCCATCACCAATGGTATCCACAGTATGAATTAGCAGTATCCATGCCCAAAGTGAGGCATTTTTCATGCCTGGCTCACAAGGGTACCAGAATGACCATAGAAAAGCAAATTGTAACATATGTTTACATTTTTATCCTGCTCACAGTCACTGAGCTCTGTCTCACAAACTTCTGAAAGTGCACTGGGAGACAAGAACCCAAGCCAAGGCTATACAACAAACAAACATGGGGAGGTGATTCTCAGCTCTGCTGGGTTATTTGCCCCCGTAGAGAGATATATAGAGATACATAAGCACGATTGCCATGATTCTCAAAAGTGACTGTCTGGTGTGCACCTATATTTCTGAGTGTCAAAAGGATACTTGTTTTCTGGGCACAGCAGAGAACATTTTTCTCTCCAGTGTGCTACTGTAGAGGGCAGGAAGCTCTCATCCCCTTCTCCTGTGAGTTCCTCTAATAAAAGTGACTCTGAATTTTGTGTCCTCTCAGCCCTGATGTGGTGATGAAAGAATGCACATGTTAAAAATTAAAAAATAATGGAAACCATTGCAAAGCTACGCTTTAATTTGCTAAACAGAGTAAAACTGAAAAGAAGGCTTAAATGTAAAGAAACTTTGAAGTGCATGAATCAACATTTCTTACATAAGTAGGTTTTTCAAAATAAGTCATTCTCCACTATAACTATAAAGCAGAGCTAACCCCCACTTCACAGGACCCCATTTTTTTTATTATTCTTTCTGTGTGTATGTTTTATTTCTTGCATCAATGAGTCATAAGATGCAAGGAATTAATTTGAGACTTGAAAGCTAAAAGGAAGAGAAGCTGATATGTGTAGTACTGTAGACTCAGATTCTTGTATCTAACTACATAACATATTTTCTTTCCACAGGAGGTAGTTATGACAAATTAGAAGTCTGAAAATTTTCTGATGGTGTAAAGGCTCCAGCTGTCACTAGGGAGATAGTGATCAGATTTCATAGCTGCATGGTCCCATGGCACCACTAAGAGTTCCATATGGTCATCCAAATGTTTCAACTAAACCCACAAAAAAAAAATCCACCATGGCTTTTGCTTTTAGAAAAACAAAATTCTCCTTTGTAGGAATTTTTCATAATGTGCCACCAATAAACAAAACTTTCTTAATTTGGTTGTCTTAATAGAAAATAATTGTTAGCACCAATTTCTTTGTTTCAAGTTGAAGTGGGTAGAAATAGCAGCAGTGCAGCACTCATGCCCGACCTCTAACTTTTTAATCTAGCACAACTTACATAACATGAAGCAGGCTGGTAAGTGGACATGCAATGAATAATTAAGGTGTGTATGTGTACATGGTGATAAACAGTAATTTCTTCAAACCACTTCTCTTTTGGTATAAAACCACCTCTGTTAAATTGTTAATGCTATTACTGTGGACAGAGACTCTTTCATTTATGTCAAAGATGTCAGCATAAGCCTCAACAATAACAAATGACAAATGCATAATTTATTGATTCTTAAATGGCTATGTCCTTGGATGTATTTCTTATAACTAATTTGCTTGGAGACACATCTGGCTCCTGAAGATAGCATCTGTTTTAAAGAAGGTCAGTGCTATATTTTAAAGGCAGAAGAACATAATGTTTTATCTGCTGTGCTCCTCTGCTCTTTTAGCCTACAAATTCAGCTCTCACTCTGTCTACTAATTTTTATATCAAATCAAAATTTGAGCAATCTGTTGTTGAGTTTTGAAACAATGGTAAAGATGTACACAGACACTGTGACAATGCAAGTTTTCAAGTGACTGTGTACTGCATGAACTGAATTATTTAAAAAATAAATTAGATTCAATTATGTTAATACTGCTTTTCATTAATACTTCTTTTTTACAAAGTTCAATCAATCTGCTTCGATAAGTGGTGTTTGCTTGCCCAGAGCTTGTTTTATTTAGATGTACTGCTTCTGATTATGAGTCTAAGGTTTTCTTGCATAAAACCTGCAAACACAAAATGCTGCAATGTTTATTCTGCTTTTGGGCCATGAACCATGTCTTATCCCCCAATTATTCTTGTGCATACAAAGACTGATCCCTCACATCTTTGTTTTTTCTGCATTATATTTATGTACATATATATTCCATGTGACTCCAATCAATATATCTTTGTTATGTCATCAAGTTTCCATTGAATTTTAGCAGTATTTATTTTTACCTACCTCATGGCTGAAACATTAAAATATAAACAAATGCTTAAAATCAACTTGAAGTTTACATTAAAATAGGCAGACACAAGTACAAACGATTCAGAAACTGCCATTTTAACCCTGTGATGAACAGCTAGGCACCTTTTGCTTTTATATTTCACCTTGCACCATACACAAAATGTTTAATTATTTGAGGATTAATGGAGGTAGTTTATAATTAAGCTGAAGTATGAACTGATGTCATCATCTCAGTATGATGATATACAGTTTCATGCCAAAGCACCTGTTGTTTTGGAAGGAAGCAGCTGATATCATTATCTACCCAGCCAGATAGCCTAGTTTCCTGCTGCTTAAAAAATTATCCTAAGGGTTACCTAAGTTGGGGTAATACAGCATTTACTTTTTCATGCCCAGGATAGGAGAGAATGCATAAAATTACTTTATTCTCAAAGGTAGAGGGGGAATTAGGAGGGGGTAGGGGGAGGGTCATGATGCTAAAACAGTTGTTTATTTGTGTGGAATACAAACCTTGCCATTTTTTCATGCATGACTATACATGCAAAAAGACTTATAACAGGTATGTAAGTAAATATATGATCAGACAAAAGTCCTTTATACAGCACAAAGGATAAGAGCCTCTGCTTTGCTGTGGACATTTCTTCACCATATGATTGACTCTGGCCACTGTATAGCAAAGGTTAACCCCAGCTGGGGATTTCTCCTGTGTAGAGGTACTTAGCTGCCATCCTGTTCTTTGTCCCTGATGTTATGAGAAAAAGAGGTTGCCAGGGCAATTTGGAAAGGGGGAAGCTCTGTTGTGGTGGGCATTTGACAGCCATGAGAACACTGCAGCATCTCATGCCAATGCTGTGGATTAAAGGCGCACATATGAGGCACTGACTCCTGGAGCCAGAACCAGCCTTGGGAAACCCATGCCTCCATCGGTCCAAGTGCTGTTCTGACAGAGTGTGGAATCAAGCCCAGTGTTTTTAGCGTGCCTCCAGCTATCAGGCTTTCCTCTGAATTGTGGCATTATGCCAGAGCTGTTCATTTGGGTTGTCATCAACCTGTACTGCTGTAAGAGCTAGAATGCAATCCTAGCAAAAACATCTCGAGAATTTTTGGCTTTCTCCTGTCTCCTGATGAAAATTTTTTTGCCTTTCTCAGCCACGTGATGCCACATCCACCAAATACTCCTTTTGTAATAATATCTGATGTGTATTCTGAGCAGGTGCAATATCATATATTTGCTAGGAGTGGTCATCTATATACACACAATATTAGAAACATGATAAATAATACGATTTCTTGGTTTGCTTCTTTCAATCCTTTTTCATATGTTTTTTCCTTTTTTCTCCTTTTTTTCCTCTTATGAACTACCTTTTTCCCCACTCAGTTCTCAATTACATTGAATAGAATATCTCTTCACTCTTCTTTTAGGTTCTTTCCAAGGGTACTCCTACAGCTGCTCTTTCCATCGATCTGATACCATTTTAAAAGGAAACAGTGACTAGTAGGAGGTATATTTCCCACCCCTCCCCACCTTCCCAGACCTCCTGTCACTTGGCAGATCAAACCACTTAATAATATGAATAAAGCAACTTTTGACAGAGTTGTGATGGAAAGAATCCTGCAGTCTTTATTCCCACATCTTGCACCCAGTTTTCCTTGGGACGTGTTTTCTGTTGGCTCCTCCACAGTCATCTTAGAGGAATGATATTTCTTGAACGTAACTATTTGTGTTTTTCTGGGAAGAAGACACAGCAGGTTTCTCCGCTGTGTTTTTTTCCTATTTTGAAGTTATTGTATTTCATTTTCATTGACATTTCTGGGTGTTCTTTCCTTTCTTCTGAACTATTATTATGCTTATAATTGTGTCATGCATATTGATGATAAGTGAAAAGAACACTTAAGTGATCTTCAATAGATAAAAATATAGATATACTTACTCATTCCCTTATACCTCGTCAGAGTTAACATGGCTTTCTTAGCAGTAACAAACATTACGAAATTAGCACTACTTCGGGGCTTCTATCTGTATTACAAACTGGTTTACATGCAATAGATTAATGAATGTTTTTAAGGGATTTTTTTGAGCTTCACATCAGATGGGAAATAAAGTGTAGAAGCTTCCTGACAGAGGAAGACTCATTGTGGTGATTATAATAAGGGTGTGCCAGAGATCAAATTAGTGTCCTAATGGGCTGGAGTTCAGCCTCGTGACCATGGTGACACTGCGCACATTAACCACAGCCATGTGTGGAGGCGAAAGGCTCTTCTCTAGATATTTATGGGTACTGAAAACCACAGCCACCAGTGCTGAACGAAGCTGGTTTATCCTAACCTTCTTCCTCTCCCTTCCACATCATAAAACTGCCCTGCAAATTAGGTTTTCAGAAAGTTATTTGATAATACAGAAAGCTATACTGCCACTCTGAATGTGCAGTAATTGCCTGTGGGTATGCACTGTGTTTACAGCTGGTGCATTCTAAGCCTTGGATGCTATTTCTCTATTTGCTAGACTTCAAAGGAAGTATTGCTTGCTATTTTCCATGACACCTAGCATTGGTATCTGTCCAGCATAATGAGACGCTGACCAAAGGTAACAGTATAAATTTCTTTTCTGTGCTTCTTTTCTTCACAAAATGTAATACACTGTTTCTCTAGAATTAGTTAGGGTAAAGTGAAAAGTGAACAGTTTGAATACATTTATAGAAATGAAAAACCTGTCATAGACAAGTTAATAAATAGTGACTGTGTATATTTCTAAGATAATAAAAAAATTGGAAACTACCCTGTACTTCCAAGAATAATAGAACTATTTATCCAAAACACAATAGTAATTAATCACAAATTTGTATCAAATCCTTGCAATATATAAATTTCATTTCCCTTGAAATTTATTTACCAAAAACACCTTATTTTTAAAGAATGAACTTTAAAAATAAAGACAAAATAAAATCAGAATTGAACCTTCAGATCAAGCTAGGGGGAGAGAGCCATGGATATATTTTTAAAATGTTTTTGTACAGTGTGATCTTGGAATTATATGGATAGATCTTTTGCAAACTTGGCTTTCCCTATTGACACTTTTTCATTTCAGGATCATTAGCTGCATCAATAATAATTACTTAAAAATATCATGGTCTTGAGCATTTTCTGAAGACCTGACACAGCAGTTTCAGGAATATTTTCTGTGAACTAATCTATAGCTCATAATCTTTTACAGAATTTCCAAAGCCTCCTCCAAGAAATGTGACAAGAAATAATCCAGATCTTTAATGTTTCCTAACTGTTTGCTTCTGTAGATCCTCAATTCATTGGATCAATGAAAGCTTTGTCCAAAATCTGCCAAGGAACCTCCTCAATTTAACACAATACTGAGCAAATTTAGTGTGTTAAAAGTCTTACATAAAAATCTGTCTTTACTAGCTTCTCTGAATTTTTCATCTTCAAAATTATTTTCCTTCCACACACTTAAATGAGATTGTAGAATAACCAAAATCTGCCCACTGACTTCTATTTCATTCTGGTCCATCACAAGAGGCTGAAGACACAGGAACAGCTGCATCAACACAAAAGCATCCAGTATGATGCTGGATCAAGCACAGCAATTGCCCTTTTGTTTTCTCTTTTGAGAATGTTTGGTTTGTATTTTACTCTTTGAAGACAAAAAGATACTTTTTGGATCTCTAGGAATGTCTGTACAAACATGCAATTCTGTCTGTACAAACATTTCTCTTCTGAACTAAAAATAAAATTATTTTACATAAGACCTTGGGAAAAATGTGAACCAAAGTGAATCATTTGCCATATTGGTCCTTGGAATATTAAGGCTAAATTCCCTACTGTCATATGCTGACATAGGTCTGTTGAGTTTGATGGAGTTCTTCTATCCCATACTAGCAGGGAATTATGGAGCAGCTTGATTTTGTTACATAAATTAGACTGATTTGAACTGGATAATTAAGACTACAAATTAAACTATGGGGTTTGTACAATCTAATTCCTGCGAATACATGGGTTGAATATACATGATCAGAATATACTTTTGTATTTTGTATTCTAGTATTCTGGAGAGCCAAATAACCCCTCGATTCCTTGCAGCAATGGAGAAAAGAAGGATGTTTCTTATGGGGTGACAAAAACTGCAATGACAACATCTTTAACTTTTGTGCTTCTCATACACCATAAATCAGACTCAGTTAAATCAACGTAATCCTTTACTGACATGAAAATTCCATTTTTCATCTCTAGGTGAAGTGTTTGAGATATTATTAAATATCTCAAATTCTAAATCACTAAACATAGAGTAAACCAGTAATTTCCTGGTCAGTTCTCAGCAATTTTAGCTACACCTTTCTTGTTGCACAACCAGAAAGCTGGACCTCTTCCCTGCTATGAAAGGGGATGAAAAAGGAGTCCTGGAAAGCAGAACCTGAGTTTGATAGACATACATACCATTATAAGTAGGAATCTAGGTGGGGGTCTGTAGGGCAAGGAAGTACCTTTAGAGGAACTGCTGCTCCCAGCAGTCTGTTGGATCTTCATTGAAGTCCTGGCAGGGAGAACAGCAGATGGAAACATCTCTCAGCACTGTCTTTGAGAAAATATGTGTGCATCATCTTCTCATTTTTCCACAAGACTCCCTCCAAATATTTTAAGCCACCAAAGACAAGGAGCTTCCACCACCACTGTATCTACTACAGAGTGGGCTTCCAGAGTACAGCCATGGTGTGTCTGCATGGAATATGAGCCAGTTATAGCTGATTTATTAGCGGCAATGAGTCTCCAGAAGCTGTAGGGCTGCGCTGTTAGCCAGGCACTGGCATTACAATCATGCAAGTCTGCACTTCAGCCTCGGATTTGTTTTCCATACTATCCAGAACAGAGAAGGAAGGCCCCTCCACATCTTCATCTACTGCTAAGACTCTGCTTCCAGCTTACTTTTTCATTACATGTAGGTAAGCAATAACAAATATAAGCAACATATTTTGGGAACAAAAATGCTCCTGGCCACCTCTTTGGGTTCAAAGCAGCCACCAGCACTGAGATCAGAGCGCAAATAATGAAGAATGATCACATGCTGGCCATCCAGTTTCAGCTGTGTTTACTGTTCTGGATCATCACATCTCTTCAGATTTCTCTTGGGGAGCAGAGCGGGGAAAAATTAATTATAATAGAATGATCCATGTGCAAGTGAGGAAGAGGTGAGCTCACTAAGGTAGTGAGTGCTCACAGCTGGGAACACGGCAGCCTGGTAGGAGCCAGCAGGCAGATGAGAGACTGGGATCCCATACAGATCCACACCAAGAGGCCTCAGGAAGGAATCTGATACACAGACAGACCATAGAGGAGATGCATTTTCTCTAGGTTTAGTCTGTCTCCTGAAGCCACTGAGAATTTATGGAGTGAGAACTAGGTTAGAGAAAAGGATCCAACCTGCAAAGACATTGTGGGCAGAGCAAACAACTGGTTTTCAGTCTGTTATTTTAACTTCAGACAGCTAATCTGAATTCCTCTGGTTTAAATCTCATTTCCTCTACCAAAAAACCTCAGCATTACAGGCTGAAACCCCTTTGGTTTCTCATTATGAACAAAGATAGAATCAGCCTTACTTCACAGCTACACTTGGTTTGCCATTGTAACTACGATCCCAGTAAACACTGGGAGAGCAAAGAAAACTGAGCTTTCTCTTCCTGTCTTCAGCTTTCTCTATTATACAGACCTGAATCCTTCAGTTTCCTGATTGATAACTGTGCCTTTCCATGGCTATTTGAGATAATCATGTGGAAAATCAGTGCAAATGATGCATGTTTAATTGGGGCACTTCCAGAAATCCTGCATATCTGTTGACCTCTCTGAGAGAAATCTGGATCCACTTTGAAAGTCAACCAACAATTTCTGGCAGAGCCAAAGGCACTCAAACCTGAGACAGTAAATAACTGACATATTCAATGGCCAGAGAAAATGTGAGCCATTCAAATTGCTTCAGCCATGGCAAAGGAAATATTAAATTACATTTACTTCAGTCATCAATTGGTAAAATTCATTCTTTCTTGTAAATATATTTGCAAGGATCACGTAACAATCACAGCCGAAATCCCCAGCTGGCATAGATTTTCCTCATTCTGCTGCTCAGTGAGAAATTGGGTCCATAAACTCTGTGTCCTTCTTTGTGAACACCACCATCACGAGCACAGGCCAGGACTTTATGCTTTCTTTGTTTTAAATTTTGAGCCAGAGTCAGAGGAGAGAGAAAAAACTAAGCTCCAGAGAAAACCTTACTGAGCATTTTGTGTCTGCTCAGGCTGGGAAAAACTGAGTAGCTATTTACGAAATTAATTACCATAGAGCAAGCTCTTTAAAGTGATCACATTGTTTCAAATACCAGTAAAATATCAGGCAGACAAAGCAAATATTCTATCATTAATCTCAAACAATATTTTGTGTTATGGTCATAAACTGCCAAGCAAAAAGACATAGTGATACTTTTTGTGCTACAAAAGCTCTCAGAAGCTACACCAAGAAGACATTTGCTACATCCCCACCAGAGTGTATTTCATGGTTTAAACATTTGTATGTCCATTAAAAATACATGTCTGTTTCTAGACTACTTGTGGCAACAGGTAAAGACTAGGTGGCCAGGAGAAGCTGCTTGTTTGCTGAGCTTGTCAGAACACTTCTGTGTCAATAGAGAAAATGTACGTGCACAGCTCTAATGGGATCCCTCTATTGTAGTACCTTGTCATTTTCAGAGCGTCTTGCCCTCCGTGCCCCACGAGCATTTTTTACAGTCAGAATCAACATGCCTGAGTTCTTGTTCCCAACTTTCAGTAATGTTTATTATTGTTTGTCAGCAACTCAGCTCTGCTGGAAAAACCTCCTTCGGTGAATAATGAAGTCATTCCCACAGTGACTGCTGGGTTCCAAAATTTTCAGTACTCTACCTATGGCTATTTAGCTGTACATGAGAAGTGCAGAAAATCTACTTTTCATGGCCCATAAATAAACACCCAATCCAACACTTCAGCACATTTTTAATTGTAATGCAGCGTATAATGTTTCAGTGCACAATACAGATGTTTTCAGTTATGATATGAAGAGGAGACAATGATGGTTAAGTATGTGTTTGCATTATAGTCACGGCATGAAATCATTATGTTCGACTTTCCTGATCAGTTTCTTCATATAAAAAAGAAAATTCTGTTCAGCCATTATTCTTTCCCATGTGGAACAAGTTGCAGAAAAGTCAAAGACATCCATTTATAGACCACTAACTTATAGCAAAGTAAAGGGCAAAATTTCAGTTTAAATATCGGACCCTTTCTGTCCTGTTTCTCTGTTGTTAATCATATACCACCAGTTAGCTGAAATGAGCCCAGGGGGTACAAGGATATGAGCAAGAGCAGAGTTGTCCTGTGGGACTTTTATGCTCGGTGATAACAGCCCAATAACCCATCTCCCTGGGTCTAGCCCCCCTGGGATTTTCACAGGTGACTTTCTCAGTGGAGCTCCAAAGTGTTCCCTCACTAACACCAGGGTACTACCATTTCTTTGATACTGGTTCTCATTAGCTCTTCTCTGCCTTCAGTTCTCTCTTTCTTTCTCCCCCATTTTCTTGTCCATCCATCTTGGCAGTCTTCTGGAAAGTTAAAACTCTACATAACAGAACCTTCAGCTGTCATTTCCTTACCCACTCCAGAGCTATCTCCCTTCCAATCCTCCTAACTCTAGTAAATTATTACTTGATGAGAATAACTCATTAGTTCACTTATAAAAAGGCCTGACTTCACAAACAAATATTTTTATGAGTTTGTGAAAGCAAAAGTAACTATTTTGGTTATGTGAATAAGCTACATGGATACACATGGGCAGTAAGTATCTAGGCAACTCCAGACCACAACTTGAGACCATTTTAATTTTAGAAAAATCAAACCTTAAAAGGCAAAAAGTTTTGTATTCCTAGATTGGAAGGACTGGGTTTATCTGTTCAAGAGAACTTATCATTTGAGATCATTTTTGATGCACAAATTCAGATTAAGTAACAGAAGAAAGAATTATGACACTATTTATCAAGTTCTGAAATCAAAACAGAGTAACTAGAAGTGCTCCAAAGCCAACACTACAGAAATTCATACCACTGATCAAAGCAAACTTTAAATCTTGTCATGTCTCTCTTTTCCTGAAGTACAGAATTGGTGTGAGATGCCAAGCCAGACAAAACAAGAGACATCAGTGACATGGTACAGTGTAAGTTTGATTTTAAGTTCAGCAAAGCTGAAAATTCTTCAACCAAGTAGAGAATACAAGACAGAAGGCTGCAATGACATTGTATGCATTAAATTAAATATTTCAAAAGAAAATGTAAGTCTAAAGTATTCAGAGATGGAGACTTCAAGGAAAACTTCTACTCTTAGATCAGTGCTGATGATGAGAAAATTATCAAAACTGCAGATTTCATAATTAATCACATTTAAGATCTAGTGAACTTTAACATTTCATTGAAAAAAATTGTTTTACTTCAAAAATGAATTTGACCTTGATTGATAGTGAAAACTTACACATCATGTTTAAATTCGTATACCAAAAAAAAATATGGAAAAATAAGTTGCAGCAGTTGAAAGACATGAATTGAGATTGTGGTTGAATGTGCTGGTTAGAACAAATAATATTTTTCAAAAGATTCAGTCTGATTCTAAATTCTGATTTCTCATAATAAATTACTCCCAAACAAATGATTTTTAAAATTGAGTGTATTTGTAATAATTGAACAAACTAAATATGGAAACTTATTTCAGTCTATTTCAGGTCCCAAGCCATGTTTCCCACACCTCTGTACCATGCATACCCTCAGTTGGATGACTGATCATGTGAAAATAAAAATCTCCATGAAAAGCTTTAGCCCAATCCTTTCTTCCTTCTTCAAGTGGCCTCTGAGAGCACTTGCAGGTAATGTTCCA
Organism: Picathartes gymnocephalus; assembly: GCA_013390045.1. NCBI lineage: Eukaryota > Metazoa > Chordata > Aves > Passeriformes > Picathartidae > Picathartes > Picathartes gymnocephalus. The sequence continues at coordinate 44,696 of WEKY01050485.1, forward strand.
AACACTGAGAATGAGAAGAAAAGTTTAATGCATTTATTACACATGTCAAAACCAGTTAGTAAGTTGTTTAAAGCAGCCTCCAATGTTTCTTGGAGTGCAAACTGTACATAAGTAACACACTCATTACAAAAATTCAGCACAATTTTTCAAAGGATATGGCTGAATGCTAAGCAGTAAAGAGTGACTTTAACCCTTTTCTTGGTTCAGCAATCAAGTTTGAATTGTTTTAATTTGTTCCTTCACCAGTTCAAAAATAAATAGCTTCTGTGAACAAACATCATGTAATGTAGAGAGTTTATCCATCAAGGTTTCACTTTATGTTGATGCTCTTTATTTTGCGCTGTACATCAACTAATTTTCATTATAGACTTCTAGTCACCTGACATAATGATAGAAGGAAGCAGAATAAGAATTATGTCATTACAACATCCTTGTTTCTTCAGTATTTATTTAATTCATATGTGAATGAATCTTTTCAGAGACCAAAATTGGCACAAGTGAGGGGAAAAGATGCAGCAAAGGATAGATCAGGAATGTGAAGAATGGTATATAAGCAAAGTTGTGCAGTATGGGATTATTTCCCTGGGTACAAGTAAATATATAAATCTTGCTGTCCTCTTTTCCACACAGCTACATCCTTGAATCCCTTTCATCTGATTGCCTCTAAACCTTGAAAATAATAATTTTAAACAAAATCTTAGGAACCACTGTTCCTTATCGTGCTTCACAAACTTCATACTGTACCCTGCATTTTAATTTTTATATTTAACAAAAGCAGCTGTAAGCTATTTGGACAACTAACACGTTGTGATATGTTACCTGATACCACACTGCACTATAATAATTATCTAAATTAAGCCTTTCAACAAGGTAGGCATGTCCCTTTATAACACTAAGATTCCAAAATAAAAAGGGAATGGACTTACACTAATTAGGCATTTGGTCTAACACATTAAATCCTATTTGGGAATTTGCCTTATTTACTTTCAGGACAGAATGTGGTGACAAAATGAATGTGACAGAAAAAAACCACTTGGGGATATGTTGATCATCTCTACAGTCCTCTAGAAATTTCCCTCTATTAGAGGTATAGACAATAAATAGCCAAGAAGGTCGTTCCCACTGCTAAATTTTAGTCAACCAGGCAACACCTTTCTCAGAAGTAAACCACTGGAGAAAAATAAATAGTTTATACCTAATACTAACACATCTAATCAAAACATGCCAGTGGTCAGGTTTCAAAATGCTTTGATTATAAATGAGGTGTCTTTTTACTCAAACATGCAAACTGCCGGTGAGTTGAGCATATATTGCAGAGTATGAATTCCTTACCATCAACAACTAATAACAATTAAAAAAAAAAAATTTGAGAAAAGCAGCCAAACCATCTGACAAAGCCTAGGGCACATGTAACCCCATCACTACAAATGACTGCAGAGCTTACAAATCGAGCCAGATGCTGCTTCTGGAAAGATTTCATCTATAATATCCGAACCGCATGACAGCCTATCACAACTCATGTTTGGCCTAAAGGTGTGCAACACTGGTGAAACAGGCAAATAATGAGAGAGAGCACGAGCAGAGCTTTAATCCTAACTAAGGAGGGGTTTTTTATTGTGGTTTATGGTGTGGTGGGGCTTTTTTAAATTTGAAAATTGAATTTGTTCTACCTGCAAACACAGGCACAGATGGTGCTTCTATAATAGGCTGTTATAATGGACAGATTTGTTTGCAGTGTTGCACTCACGTCCAAATTCATGTCCAAATGCATTGGGTCTTCTGTAGTGTTGTTCAGAATTGGGTCAAATGTAGAGAAGATGAGTATCTCCTTGGTGTATAACACAGAATTTTGCCCAAAATCCCTCTGGCAGGTGCAGCATCTGTGTTCTGAACTGCCTTCCCCAGCTAGGCATGTGGCTGGATAATAATTGCTGAATGAATAGACTTTATGAAAGAGATGAAAATATGCATGAGAGGGGTACATTCCACAGACAGGGATGCTGGTAAGACTTAATTCTGGCTTCATTTTAACATTTCTGATTTCTTCTGCAGAAGATTGCTGAGCAAGGCTTGCGACAGAGAGACCAAAGCCTGACCCCTGGTACTGAGGTTTTAAGTAGAGACAATCACTAGAACTCAGTTTCCTCCCATTTTTCTTCTGACTATTTTGAAATTATCTTTATGAAAACCCTTCCTTGCTGAGCAGTCATGCCTGTGTTTACCTTCGGTGTACTCTTTCCACCAACTTGCACCACATAGTTCAACCTGCATTAAATGCTACTTAGGATTAGTTGTATTCTGTTTAATTATTTTTCTGGTTTATGACAGAAATTTTCTCTAATAAAAAAAAATAATTGTGACTTCTAAAGATAAAGAAAACCGTCCCATCTTTGTGACTTTTAGGAAAGTGACTTTGGCACAAATATCAGTACAACAGTATAAATTTGTGACTATTGGGCATATGCCTAAACACGTTTGTTTTTCCTCTTGATAAATAATAAAGCAGACTTCAGGCAAGAAACTTACAGAATGCCACAGCCAGGAGATGGTAAAAAAACCATCATTCACTGTAAGTTTAGTGTATTCTGGGGACTGGAACTATTCCTACCTGCACACTTTTCTTTCTTTTTATTCTTATCTTGGTTTGGGTTTTTATTTTGGTAGCCAAGAGAGCTGTAAGTCCTTGATGAAGGATCAGTCTCCCCCCCAGTAGCAGTCTGTTCACAGCAGCACACACGTGCCCAGGTCTCATAAGCACTCCTGAGAAAGATCTCCAAGTTGCAAGAACACACCACAACACAGGATTCTTCCAAACAGAACATTCCTGTCTTAACTTTGCTAATTAGGAACATGGGAGGGAAACTCAGTGTCAACGGGAGATTTGGTCCTTTTACAGTGATAGTTTAACCCATCTAGGCAACTCATAATTTAGAGAAGGCATAAACTCCCCATTATAAAATGCATTCCACTTGCTTATATCCCAAAATAGACAATACCTAAAATGACTGGCACTATTCCCGCTGAATCAGTCTTGGAATAAATGCTAAACTTGATGGAGAGGGGGGATAGCATTATGGTGATGCTATCTTTGGATAAGGAAATAACAACAAGCAAGCATTGTATGATATTCAGACAATGGAAAAAACAAGGCCTTAATCAGCTGGAATCTGTGTCCTGCTGCACTTGGAAAACATTTTTTGGCTATTGTCCTTTTTAGATAGTCCTTTAAACCCTCAAGAGTCTCTCAATTCAGGGGCCAGGGAAGGAACAGAACTCTCTTGTCAAAAGTGGATCTCAGCTGGCAATCTGCACTCAGCTTTGGAGGTACCAGCAGCAGTTAGGCGTTGTAGGAAAACCCAGAAGCCCAGCCCTTACGAGCGAGTGCCTTTATACAGTCCTGCAGTTACACAGACAGATCCTCATCCAGCTCCAATCACAAAAGTTACCTTTCTAAAGCCAGGATGCCTCAACAGGCTGCACATGAGTGTCACAGCCAAGCACACCACAAACCCACTGTACAAATGCTTTCTTGTTCCTCTTTTAGGGATCAGATAGGACAATTTCCATGTATACTGCTAAAACCTTTCTTAATGGTCCCCACACCACCTATATTCTTTCTGTGATCAGGTAAAAGGCACCATATAATCACCATCTTTGTAAACACAGTGTTTGCTGAAGAGATTGCCTTGTACAGCACATAGCCAAGGTGGCCAAAATAAGTAAAAAAGGTAGAGTTAGTGAGTGGCAATGGCGAAGTAAGGAAGTTTTATAGTTTGTCTATAACCCCGTAGGTAACACAGTAAGATAGGACAAAAATTTTCTAAAACATGTGTTGTGGTTCCTCATCCTCATTATATGTAGTGCAAATTACTTTCTGCTATCCCTAAAATCAGAATTATTCAGGTTGTAGGGAACTTCTGGATGGAGATTTTTATGTGTTTGCTTCTGTTGGCTATGTAGCAGAAGATGCTACACCCTTTGGTGCCAGCAGCCACAGCAGAACTCCTGATGAACACTTACTGCCAGCTAACTGTGTAGTACTTCTGAGCTCTTCATAACCTGAGTTTGTGAGCACCGTGCTGCTTGTTAGATGTCACTCAGAGATACAGAAGATTAGAGAGTTAAACCAAAATTGCCATAGAGCATAAAGATTATATAGAATATGTGACTGCTCCTCTTCCCTGTGAAGCAGCCAGGGATAGGGATCACTGCATTCATGGATATCTTCTATTCTGCAGATTGTCTATTAATAAAGACCTCAGTGAATGGGAAAAGAAGGGAGCAAATCATGCCAATTTGGATTTCATGATGCTCAAACTGTTAAAGGAATTCTTGCCATTTGAAAAGCAATTATAGGCAGAGTTAGGACAATAGGTAAGCCCTGACTTAATCTCACCTGTTCTGAAACAGAGCACCAGTAATTCATGCACATATGTTGGCACAAGGTTGTTTGTTATTCACTCTTTTCATCTACTGCCTGGTGCATCTTTGTCATGATTCATTATTCCTAACAGCTATATCAAGTGTTGCAATTACTGCACAATATAGATTTAACTCTATAATATTTCTAGATTGGAAAGAGAAAAATACTATATTAAGTACTTGCAATATCTTTATGTATAAGTTTGAGAATCATTACATAGCTGTCACTCTTCCTTCCTCCTCAGCATCAATTACTCCACTCTGGTTTTACTTACTCCACTCTGTATAATGAGTCCCTAGAGCATGTTTCATTGCGGGAGAATGAACACATTTTTCACTTGCGGTCAGTGGGATGTGGTTAATTTGAAATCACTTAAACTATTATATCTGTCAAGCGTGGTTATTTTATTTTCAATTCACATCAGAGTTTTAGTATGCATGTCGGTTACTGGGTTAAAGTGGCAGATTAATTTCCAAGCAGTCTGTTGCAATGCTCTTCTTCACTATCTTTACATGTAGGCTCTTGTTGAAACTTAATACATTCCCATTAAAATTTACTTCAGAGAAATCTACATTTGATATAAACACTCATATGATAAACAACACTCACCGTTGAATGAAAAAGGTGGCAAGATCAGGGGACTTACAGCTTTTCTCATGAAAACCCATAATACTTGTTTTTCCTCCTTGTTCCATCTTTAACTTCTTTTCATATACATCATGACATGCATCTGTGGGAAAAAAAAAAAACGTTCAGCAACTAAGGTCACTTTGAAATGCTTAGGGTTTGGGTTTTTTTCTGCTATGTTTACTGATTGCATTGATCAAAAAAGCTGCAGGTTTCAGTTCAATGTGAGCAGATTCACAATTCACACTCTATAAAACTGTTCGGGTCACTTGGGGTTTTTCTCTCTTTTTAAAATATTGTGGCTTGAAATTTATAAATAGCCAGAATTTGAAAATGCTGAAATACTGACTTACACAGCTACTAATAACAGGGTGCTCATACAGAGAATTAGAGGAACCGCCAATGGGCTTTTTATTACAGCAATATTGTACATATTACATGAATAAATTACATTGTTGCATTATGCAGCTGCTGCATCATCAGTTTAGAGAGTAGGCTGCGATCCTAAGTATTCGGGGATGCAAGCTCATTATCTCTAAACCCACTTTGGTTACAGCCACGATACAATCCCAGCTAAACAGCTTTCGCATAATGTATTGCATATACCTTTGCATAATCAGGTACATGGCTCAGAGACGGACTGATGAGTATAGGTGTCTAATCAAATTTACAAAAAATAGTCTCTTTGTCTGAATCAGGCAGAATCTTTCACTTGGAAAGGTTATTAGGGAAACTATATTACCCATAAAAATACAAATCTACATATGTTGTGAAACATCATTTTTGATTTGAAAGATGCTAGTAGAAAAGTATGCATTTGTATAACAACAGATCTCACTGTAAAAAGAACCAACTAAATTAAAAAAAGCAACCCCGTTTTTCTCTATCTTCTTATGGTGTTGACAACTGCCAGTGTTTGAATGCTGCCAAAGCACTTCTTGAAACGCAATTGTTTTTATTCTCTGCACATTATTCTCTCATCCCATCGAATAAAACACAAATTTTAACATCCTCCACAGCTGCAAATATTTGCCCACGACTCGTAGATTCATTTACATATTTTATATATTGATGCAAATATCTTTGGCTAGGCAAGTAATACCCTGTCAGTTCTGTTCCTTTTGCTCAGCCCCTGCTTCTTTTCATTGCTATTTTTTTTTACTTTGCTGAAATTGTGTCTATTTTCATTGCTATTGTTAGGTCCCTCTTTTGAAAGCACATGCATCCTCCTTGCATCTCCCACCTGGCTCATTGTGCTCATCACCTCAAGGGAAATCCTGGGCCTGGAGAAATCGGTCAAGGTTTTACAACTAGCCTTAATCTGGAGAATGTTTTATTACTGGTCTCTTGCCAGATAAGGCTGCTTGTTGTATGACATTTCTACAGAGCTTTTCATAAGTGGTTTCTTGAAGGGGCTCCTAAAAGCTGTCATAATCATGGAGATAATGGTGGTTAAGGCAAGGATAAATATGTAGTGCTATATCTTTTTATGCACACACAATAAAACTAAGTGAGAAAATCACACACTCTTAGTCTAAGCAGTTTTAGAATAGAAATGTTCATCCTTCACATCCCAAATTTTCATGCTGGTGCTTTGAATACTTTGAAGGGATTCTAGGCAAAGGAAAATCTAAGCCTAATGTGAAGTGATACATGTGTCATAATGCACATATTAGTAAGGGTGTTGGAAGAGTGCACAGGACCCACTGGTCTTCCATCCACTAAAGGCTGGGGTGTGGCATTGACAAAAACAGAACCAGGAAAGGAAAAGCTTTGAGGCTTCATTTATCCTGCATCTGGTCATCTTCCCAGCATCGTGTGAGAAATTCTCATGCTACACTTGAAAGAGGAAAGGGAGCAATGAAAGCGTTGATTCAGCTACCAAAAATATGTCACTCCCTCTCCTCCATTAAAAGCACTTTTCTTTATATGGTTGGCCCATATAAATATCAAAACATTCTACAATATTTAGACTTCCCTAAATTTAGGCTAAGACAGAAGGATTCCTGCATCTTCTATGCCATTCCTAAAGTGCTATCAGCTGTAGCTTTTCTCTGCTCAGCAATCACACATCTTTGAAGCTGAGAAGATAGACATATCTTAAATAGACATAGAATCTTAAAAAATACTACAGCATAAAGCAAAGACACCCTATGTTAATGTTACCAAGTCACATAGTTTGGTCCATAGAGCTGGAAGTGAAGAATACAAATTTGAACAGAGTCTGTACCTATCACTGACTCTTTGCCTTCTGTGACTTAGAAAAATCATAAAATGTTGTTTGCATTCTTCACATTAAAAAAATAACTTTAATATTGTCAAAGAACAGTTTTGTTGTGAAAATATGCTCTACCAAATGCTCCTGGAGAGAGAGTAAGAGGGGGGAGAAATGCAAATTTGTTAATGTTTTTGACAGTGTATATACATCTCTGTGGAGATACACATATCTGAAAAGAACAAAACTTGTCCTGCGTTTATAGATATGATTGTCATGGGCCATCGCTGATCTACTTCCAAACCCAAATCCACTTCAAGTGACAAAGTAAAGATTGTCTCAATTTTCTCTCAGAATATATCTAGCATTTTTTTGGAAAAAACACACAAACTGAGTGGACAACCTGCTTTCATTCTTCTGTGGAATGAAAGAGCATAGTATTTTCCAGTACTATTCCTAGAAAAGTTCTATCAATGTGCTACACTACTTTTTGGGAAGAAATATTAAATTATTGTTGCATATAAATGATAAAAGGAAGATAAAATAGAAAAGGAACTATCCAGGTGAATGCTGTCATATTCATAAAACAGCATTGAGATATATATGTGTATGTGTGTGTATAATGTACATACATGCATGAAGATGGACAATGATGTATGCTGTAATATGTGCTAGTTCAACTTTTTTTTTGGCAAAATCTTGGGTTTATTCAGCAAAACACAGAGCAGATTTCTCCAGTTGTACTAGAGCAATTTCAAATAAATTTGGTCCCAAATAATGCAGTTACAAGGAGGAAGCAAGATGTTTTGTGGGGGTTTTTCATTTGTCTTTATATGAAGAAATTGTTGAAGGAAGCTGGATCACAGTCCCCTTTTGGTCAGTCATGACTTGATATGAAAAATTTTGATTGCAAAGATTATTTTAGGCAAATGAGAACACCTTTCAGAATGGAAATGACTAGACAATCTCAGCTCAACTTTTATCACATGCAAACTAAAAAGGCAATCAACTCCATGGTAGTGTCTGATCTCTGCATGTCTCTTCAGAAACAGTCAGTAACCAGTACTATGAGCAGCTGTAGAAAGTGAATTTAATTTTGCTAGTGTGTGCGTATAAAGAAAATGGAAAGCTGACTTTTTTTCAGTTACTGAGCACAAGAAAAATTTGGCATACATGTTGCCTGTAGTTACTGGGGCTAAAACAGTGTGTGAGGTTTTCTTCCTCCAAGCTGTAGTGAGAGATGAAGAGATCCCATATGGGCCACTAGTACAAAGAAAGCAGAGTAACAGGAAAAGAAAAAAAAATGCAGTGTGTAAGGGTAACAGAGGGAAATAAGATTGAAAGAATAAAACATCAACATTGTTAGTCATGAGGAACAGACAGGAGGGAGGTATTGCCTGCTGACCATGTGTACCAATGCCAGAGTCTAAAAAAAAGGCATCTGTGGTATGGGATGGTGTCTCTCTAGATCTGAAAGACAGCAGCAGATTGTTTTTGTAGAAAGAAAAGGTGTCAGCAGAAAGGAAGGAGCATACACACATGGAATCATTTGCTGTAAGAAGCCATTTGAAAAACAACTGAGGAGTTGAGTGGAAGAAACATCTGTGAAACATGCAGCAAGACCACCACTAGTGCTTCAGGGAAGAGGTGGGAACAGAAGGGGATACACAAGCAGTGTTGGACATAGCATCTTGTCAGAACAAGGAAATGTTGTCGGTACTCTCAAGAAAATCCAGCATCTTGTGAGTCTGGGAGGAAAAATATTTTGTCCTCCTTCTGAGAGAGCCAGGGTGTACTTTTTTATACTTTTCAAGAAGCAGACAAATCTATGTTCATTGACCAGAGTAAATCAAAGAGTGTTATCTTTAAGAAGAAATTGCGCTTTTCAGGAGATATGTTGGCAATTCTGCCTACCAGGATCAGGACACTTCGGCTTCTTTTCCATGGGCTTGCTTCTTTTGTAAGTAACCCTAAATGTGAAAGCCTTAAGAGATGGTAAATTGCCACCAGTGAAAAACAACTGTTGTGTAGTTTTGGGGTCAGTGAAAGCAGATACGATATGTAACAGCAAGGAGGGAGAAATTCCATACCTTTTAGATGTCTGGCCTTAATTTTTCATTCCAGACTTTTTTTGGTTGACAGCAGAAGGCAAAGTCTTCATGATATCAAGACCATATCTGAAGTCAGTTCAGCTATTCCTCGTGAAGACACCAGTCTAGATGCAAAATAACCTGTCTGTAACTCAAAGGAAAAAGAAAACATTGATCAGAGGACATTTTACTTCTCTGGGTTTGAAGCCCTCTTTACACAAAGCCTTTAGTGACTTTTCAGTATTGCTGAGGGACTGGTGTGGGAAAGGATATTTTGCTAGCCAGCTATTACGTAGAATTGTATGGAAAGCCCATGTGCTATCCAAAGGCCTCTCAAGGAGGTCACATAAAAGATGAGTCATAATGTAACTGATTTCTACCAGATCATCTTTCCATTTGCTCACTGCAGAAAAAACCAACTATGGAATGTGAAAGCACTTTGAAGTGACTGATGATCTTGCTGCTTATTAAACACACTGAAGATGACCTTAGTAAAAAGTAAATGAAGGCAAACGAGTAATAGACACTTCATGGCTCATTCCAAAGACAAAGCAAACCTTTTATTCTTGACAAAGAGATATGCTCCTATTCTGGCCCAACAGGTTAATGGTAGCTCTCAAGGGAGAATAATATTGAGAAAAAGACCATATACCTTAATTGTCTACAAAATAGATATACATTTTAATTTAGAATTTTCTTCAATAGAATAAATCTTTAAGTTAGCAATCACAGAATCACAGAATATTCTGAGTTGGAAGAGACCCATAAGGACCATTGAGTCCAACTCCTGGCCCCTCACAGCACCATTCCCAAGAGTCACAATATGTGCCTCAGAGTATTGTATAATAAAAAATGCTGCCATTTATATACTTCCTCCACAGTTTAATAGTTAGGTTTATTCATTAGTTTATTTTTAAGCTAATACATGAGAAAACCCATTTTTCCTAGTGAAATAGAAAATTGAAATAACTACCTCAATATAAGGGAAAAAAAGATCCAGAGGAAAAGACAGATTGTTCAGAAAGAAGCAGTGTCGGTCTGTAATAAGTTCCAGGTAATTTTTCTGCCATCAGTGACTAGAAAATATTATTTTTAACTAATCGGAATGAATTTGCTTGTTTTTAAGAATTTTTGATTGAGGGATCTCTGAAAAAAAACCTTTCCTTTTTAAAGCAACCTTTCTAAAATCACTTTTTAATGATTTTTATATTATCAAACAGTTCTTCAAAATCTAACTGTTTAAAAAAAATCAAAGCAAACAAAAAACAGAATGCAAAAATAATTGTAATTTCTTGTTATTACAATATGTTTTTCTTATTTTTTATTTATTGTTGGCCAATGTAGCATTAGTTATACTTCCTTTCATTGTTTTTTATTGTACAGACCTTACATTCCCTGCATCCTTCCACACACCCAGCTTTGGAAACTGCAGACCTGTTGCCCTTGTGCTGAGAGAGTGAGTCCAATTCACAGTGGGTCCTGAGGGTCTTGGAGCACCACACTGGTGGTGTCTCACTGAAATCCTGATATAGGAGAGAGGTTTGTCATCCTGCACATCTCAGCCTTAATCCACATGCCTGGCACTGCACACTGGTCTTGACAGGAACGGAGCCAGCTTGGCACTTGGCAGATTAAAAAGGACTGCCTCCTGGAGATTAGATGGCTTGGCACAGCAAGAACATAGAGGTCAAACTACGAGGTTTGCCAAACAAAAAAGAACCTCTCATTTTCCAACTCTATTGCTGCTCCCTGGATGAGCATTTTTGGCCTTTTGCCTTGGTTTGAAGGCAAGACTTGTTAGGATTTAGCCTGAGGGACCTGGTTTACTGTTGAAGGTCAAGCTAGATTTTGACTGTTGTGAAGCCCTGATATGGTAAGGTCATTTGCTTTCTCGTTAGGGCTGATCTCTCAAGGCTCTGGGTAACTCCTGGGAAGTCATCAAGAATGGAAATTATTGCACACCTTGCTGAAGCCAATTCCTGATGGTTTTTATGTTCCAGTTTCATGAAATACAGACAATTTTGCCTGAGATTGCAGCAGAATAGAACACAGTAATTTCATTTCATATAGGATTTCAGAATATGAACATTTGGATTTTTTCCCAGCAGTATACTTTGTCTTGACAACTACTCATTATATGTATGTATATTTAATCATCATGTATATTTTTAAACCAGAAGTACTTAGACTCTAAAAATGTTGAAACCAGATTTATTTTAAGGCATTTAATTCTCAATGAAACAACAGATTCTCAAGAAACACAATCCTATTATCATTTTTCTAACAAATTTTCCTTGTCATGCATCAGGGGTCGTTTATTGTTAATTTTGCTGGAGCTAACATCACTATTGAGAGGATGCTTTTCTGCTCTGAACACTCTCTCTGCCTTTTGGTTACTCAGTGGCACAACCAGCACTGGATATATTCCCCAGCACCAGATATATTCCCCAGCACCTGACACCCTGCAAAAAAGGCTACTGTTGCCTACCAAGTTTTGTGGGTCTCTGCAGAGCCAAGGCTTCAGCAGCATCACAGGAATCCTCTTCCACAATTTTCTGGCTTACACAGCTGTGATTTGGGTATTGCTGCAATGTGATATAACTTTACTCAAGCCAGGCTGTCAAGTAGAGCACCGTTTGAAACACCTCCAAATTCACAGGGCTCACCCTGTGCCAGAGCCTTCCTCCCTCTTTGTGGTGTCTTTTATGAAAACAGAATTTCTCAGAAACAACCAGCTGTTTTGAAGCAAAGTGTAACAAAAGAAACTTGAGCAATCTCAGCACATGTTTTTATTCCTCACCTGTCTTGTTTCAGCAGACTGTGCAACAGAGTGAAAGTTTTACCTACCATCACACTCGCACCTCCAGACCTCCAATATCATAATTGTCACTACAGTACATATCAGCTGCTCCGTTTTTCATCATTGTGGTAGTGTATTGGAATTAATAATACAGCTGCTCTTCTAGAAGAATCATACAGAGTCCTTCTTTTCTCAAACATTAGTTCAAACAGCCTTCTGGTTGTGAAGTTAAAAGTTCTTTTTGAATTAAATCAGACCAAATTGGCTTTTGACCAGTAGTGAAGACTTCTTGTTTCATTTCTCAAGTTTTGAAACAGGTTTTCTAAAGTCTTGATTGAGGATATCTTGACTTCTACACGGTCCTCTCTTTAACAGACTGAGCAGCAAGGAGCTTCTGTCACTACAAAGAAAACGTTTCCAATCCCCTGCTCTACTGTCAAACCCACATTAAAAACAGAAAGAGTCAGCAATCTAAGGATGCTGCCTGAAAAGCTCCTAAACAAAGGTTTTGTTCCTGGAGTTTAACATGACAATTTGTATGCACAAAGTCTTTCATAGCTGTAATTATGTGATGTCAGATCAGGAGATTTTTTTTTCTCTAATATTTTAATTAATGTCCAGTACTTTCAATACCAATACTGAGTAAATTCACTTCTGTAAAAATTGAGTAAATTCAAATGAGCAAATTTACTTCTGTAAAAACTATACTTATTGAAAAACATTGTGATTTTTATTGCCTTTGCTTAGTATCACTTGGTAGTCTCATAAGAATCCTTGAAATTTCATAAATCAAACGTTTAATCCTTTATCTTACTAAATTTTAAACCTCCCTCAAAATTGCTTTATTCTAGCCCATTGTGTCTTTTATATTTGCTAATAGTATCAAACCTGAAAAGAATACCACTCCCATTATTGCAAGAATAAAAAAACTTGCAAAAAATAGTTTACCCAAAATGTTGTTTTGACAAAATATAATAATAACAGGGAAAGTACAGGAAAGACTAATATACTTCATTGCATCTTTGAGAAAATGTAATTTGTATACAGAAAAGTAGCTACAATAGAAGTAAAATCAGGAAATAAAAGCATAGAATTAATGTCTAAATGAGCATATCTGGATAGGACTTTGCTCTCTTTTTGTGGCATGCTATGGAACACCATTTCAATACAGAAAAAGCAGCCAAACCAGTAAATGAACCAAGGACCTCAGTTATTAAAAAGGGTTAGACAACTACTATCTGTCTATATCTTTTAAGGTAAAGATTAAAAGCCAAAGATGGGCCTCCGAAGGCTGTGAGTCTCACTGGAATCAATGGGAAAATGCACGCGCATCTGGAGGCAGGGTTTGGCCTGAGCAAGGGAACCTCACTGAGAGAAATTGTTCTGCAAAGGCATCACCAAGGATCAAACTCCTGCACTCCTTGATTTCATGTCAGCCACAGAAAGAGAGAGCAGAAAGGGAAGCCAAGGATGGTCCAAGAACAAGAGGAACTGAGGTGGAATATCTTTGCACACACTGCCATTGCAGAAATAAATTATGGAGATGGGGACAAATACAGTTAATATAATGTCTTGAAAAGGGAGAGAGGAACTTTCAAAGAAAAAAGTTCATTTAGTAATGTAGAGATGTTAATGCAGAGTATGGGGCAGAATGGGCAGGGCCTCCCATCCTCCTTCTGCCAAAAAAACCCTATCAATCTTCTTGTGTCATCAGCATTTAATCAGGCATTAAACATAACTCAAAGAAATTTCTGTGCTTCCAGATCAGGAAAGACATACTCTGTGAGAACTGAACATTTCACTAAACCAACAGTGCATTGGGAAAGACTCGAGCTCCACAAATTAGATTTAAAGGCGAAGAGACCTTTAAGATGCTGCGGTGGCTGCTGGGCGAATCGCGGCGGCTGCGGGACCGATGCAGCCACCGAGACTCTAAGATGACATCAAAGGGGAAAAAAATCAGCTGAAATGACAGCAGCAGCTGCAGCATCCGCCTCTAAATTAGGCTGTGTTTCAAAGTCTGGACTCAACTGCTAAGCAGTATAAAGACCCAGGAGGAAGGCTGCCCAAGAAAAAGAGTTAGATTTCTAACCTAACACATCAAAGTAACACATGCTTAGAAGAGCAATAAATGCATATGGCATACATTCACATGCTGCCTAATTGCAGTGGGCTCATGAAGCCAAGACAAACCTTCAGCTGATTCCTACTTTTAGAGAGGATTTGAGTCCTTTTTGAATGCAGAAAGCTGACACAAATTGGTAGCAGATTAGAGTCCGGCATTGTGATAATACATCCCGTAATTTCTAAAGATGGCCATTTTTCATATCATAAAACACCTTCAAAATACTGAGCTCCTTATTAGATAATTTATACATATACCAGATTACAGGATATCCACAACACGATAAATTAAGAAAACCTTTCTCTCAAAATTCAGAAATAGAATAGAAAGCCACCAATTTCACTATTAATTTATTTCCATATAAATTTAATAATACAAGTGGGAAGAGTGAGAAATACATGATTAAATGAGTGCGAAATGCTGAATGCTTTAGCACTAAAAATACTTGATTTGGGAAAACCATATTTTGGTATCCATTTTTGGTTTAGTTTAGTCTATAAATTTAGGGAAACAATTTGCAGTGTTATTTATGAAGTACAGATTTATAGAAAGTAACGGAAAATAAGCCTGAATGTATGGATACTTTGTTATGTACACCAAGAATGCTTAGTACAAAAAACTGCATATTTTCATAGGTGTAGCAATATGATTTAATCTCTTTTTGTGTCTCCTGCAAACTGACAGAGGAAACTCAGTCATTCACTTGAGATGTTTATTAAAATTCCTATGATATTGCAGCACAATGGTGGAGTTTTTGAACAAACTTGAACTTAAATCATCCTCACTTGTCTTTAAGAAACTGTGAATAAGTACATAATATAAACACAAATAACAGCATAAAAAACATTAAATATATCTAATTCTCTAGAATACGATTCTCTACAAACCCCTGAATCTTGCTTTTATAGTTTTAAATTAATACACGTTTGTAAAGGGTTAGAGTTGCAAGCAAGAGCAATCATCTACATTGCACTCTCTTGTGTATTAAGTAAAACAATTCCACCAGAAATTGTTTGATAACCCTGACACAGGGGTTTTTATGCTTATAGACTTCTACCAGTTTAAATGAATCTGTTGAAGGACATCTACACCAAATACAGTAGTACAGCAGTTATCAAAACAGAGATGGTAAGAAAAAAAAAACCCTAAATTTGCAGTGCTCAAGAGAAAGCAGAAGCACAAATGCCTAGACATATCTTGTACTTATAGGATGTGTTACCTCACTCAAGAATCAAGTGACAAAATATATCTGTTGAAATGATTCATCTTGAAATAAAAATTACTCAGAAGCCAACACACACACACCAAGAAGGGAACAGAATATTTTGTAAATTAAGACCAGGTTCTTATTTTAAATTTTCCAGATTTTGTCATTTGTGCAGTTGATGTAACATCATATGAAGTCATGCTGTAAAATGAGGTAAAACTGAACGGTGTGCAGCTTCTGGGTGTCATGAAAAGGAGCCTGGAGAGGTGCAGTAGGCACCACAGGTTTGGTGCACAGGGAATTTGAAAACACAGAAATCAACACATCACCTCTTAAAGTAACTCATCCTGACTACTTGAGTGCATTCACATGTCTCAGGAGCTACACACAACTCAGAAACCATGTGGTTTTCTACTGCTTACTTAGATCACTTCTTGTTCTTTGTTTTGGTTCACATTGATAACACTTACTGAATGCTACTGTTTAGTGAGCTTTTAGGAGGATGGATCTTAAAAACCCAACAACTGCGACTCTCAGAAAGGATTGGAAACTTGCAGTGTAGACATGTTGAACGCTCAGAGAATAACACAACGTTATAAATGACTTGCCAATTAAAACTTTGAAACAGTGAAATTTATTAACAATAGTAACTATGAACAATTAGAGACCAAATATGGCAATCAGCCAAACTACAAGGCAAAGGCAAAGGCAAAGGCAAAGGCAAAGGCAAAGGCAAAGGCAAAGGCAAAGGCAAAGGCAAAGGCAAAGGCAAAGGCAAAGGCAAAGGCAAAGGCAAAGGCAAAGGCAAAGGCAAAGGCAAAGGCAAAGGCAAAGGCAAAGGCAAAGGCAAAGGCAAAGGCAAAGGCAAAGGCAAAGGCAAAGGCAAAGGCAAAGGCAAAGGCAAAGGCAAAGGCAAAGGCAAAGGCAAAGGCAAAGGCAAAGGCAAAGGCAAAGGCAAAGGCAAAGGCAAAGGCAAAGGCAANCACTGGGTGCTCAGGCACAGGCCAGGTATGGCCAGAGGCACAGCCACCAGGCTGGGGAGATACATTTTATACCTCGGAGCTGAGCAGATGGCTCCTCCCTCGACCCCACCCCCTGATGTTGTCTGATTGCCTCGTTTGTATCCAGGGTCTTCTGGTTGGTTCCTAATGGCCCAATGGGGGCTTCCGCTCTCTCCCCTTATGCTAATTGTGATTGACACCAGTTCCTCCCCCAAATCCAGAACTTTCTGCTATCAACCCCCAACATCTGAACACCACCCCAAAACAGCAACGCCAATCAACAACCTCATTAACATATAAAATCATTAGCTTCATAACCTAATTAACCCACTCATTAACAATCACATACGAAAGCCAATTCCCTTCTCATGTTTATAACACACAAGATCAAATAGTTATGTGGTTGTGCCAATAGACAACTTGCCTGATATGGAAAGTACAAAAGAGAAAGGTTTTCTTCCTGTGCAAAATGGAAGACCATAAAAAGCCAAACTCAGCAATATCCCTTTTATAAGAAAAACACGAAAATACTGTTTCTGTAGTCTGTACTGATAAGATGAAATATTTCTGAAGTTATACAATACTGCTAAAAACATTATTTGTGTCAGGCTGTTCTTACACAGAATATTGATATTTTGAATGGGAAGATTTTTAATGTAGTTCAGTAAATTTTAAAAATGACAGTGTTTCTCAGAGAACCTGCTCATTTTCCAGCAGCCTGAAGGGTATCCGAACATAACTGGCATACTTTTCTGAGGATGGCCTTAGTTCTCTCCTTTTTTATTTTTTTCTATACTATTTCTCTTTTAAATTCTGGAAAGAGGGGAACTGAGGAAGTGGCACCATTGTTTTCCAATCTTCTACAGAAAGTTCACCTTGCCTTCCCACTCTGCTTCAGGGATTATCTGGAAATCCCACAGAATTTAGAAAGAAATTCTCTGTAGCCTTAGCAGTTTCCCTCTACTTCCACCTATATTATTAACTTTCCCATACCAACACAAAATGAGCTTAAATATAGACTCCTCTATGTCTAACGAGCCATAATTAGCTCATCAACTTCTGACAAGCCTAAATAGACTTGTTAGGGAATGACAAGTCTAGTCTATCTCACACTGGAATGGGTGTCATCCCTCTCACTCAACCCTCCAAGAATGGAAACAAATCTCTTAACAGCTCTTTGCAGGTTTTCCAGTCTCCTCCAGGACCCCAAAAGAGGGAGCCTGTTCAAGTTGGCAGAGAATTACACAAAAATTACCTGGAGAAGGAGACTGTAGAATTTATTGGTGTGATGGGTTATCCTTTCTCTTTCTGCCCTTCTAGATGAAGAAGGCACAGTGATGCTGAAGGGAACAATCTTTGACTTGTTTCTTTAGGCTGACTCCACAGTTGCCAGAGCCAAAATTAATTCCTCAGCTCCTGATGAACCATGTTGATGTTACTTATTTAAAATGTTAATAACTCTTAAAATAATAAGAATCTGATCTAATCTTTATTTCTCTGCACTTCAACTCAACTAGATGAGTCCAGAGAGCCAAAATGTATTCCATTTATTCCAGGTTATTTATTTATTTATTTATTTATTTATTCAGCTAGGGAATGTGAAAATGGCATGAAGTAACAGTGTATTGGAACTGCTGAAAAATGTCTTTCCTACATAGGAGAACCATAATGCTTCAAACAAAGGATCCTGCCACTTCTGGAATGTGTTGGTTTTCCCTGGTGCATAATTCAAAATTGAAAGTTTGGAAACAGCTCCAATATTTGCAACTTTTGAGAAATAGGAAGACCCATCATTTAAAAATAGCACATGTATTGCTTTTATGTTGAATTTATTCATATACATAAGTCTTAATAGTAACCCATCTATTGTCATCTTCAGAGTTTATGCAGTTTAGGTGCTTGTCTGTCTAAATGTTGTTTCAGTATCTGGTTGCTAGAGAAAGACACTACCACCAAAATCATTGCTTGGCTGGTCAGAGGTCCTCCAGAAGTACTGTAATACACATTCCATTCCCTCCTGTGTTGGCAAGTCTCCTCAGCAACAAAGATATACTTGGTAAGGGTGTCCTCCCTGCCCCAGGGGGAAAAAAAACCCAAGAAAACAAACAAAACAAACAAGAAAAAAAAAGAAAAAGAAAAAGAAAAAAAGAAAAAGAAAAAGAAAAAGGAAAAGGAAAAGGAAAAGAAAAAGAAAAAGAAAAAGAAAAAGAAAAAGAAAATAACTGAAGATCCTTTAGAGAAATCCCACATTGAAGATTCTTCAAGAATGAGTATTTGTTTGACAAAATGTGAAGGCCACATCATCAATAGGTTATTACAGCATCTGGGATTTTCAGAAGCCACGTAAGGATCTGGGAGTCGGATACCTCTGGAAGTCTGTGTTAAATTTGCAGCTTAAACACTATTGGTCTACTGACTTCAGTGGAGCAATGCAATTTTCAGCAGCTGAGTCAATGCTGAGTGTCACAGAAAGCCTGTAGAGAAATTAAAATTCCTGCTCTGATAATAAAATGGATCTGAAATCATGAAACTGCAATAAAATTAATATGATTCTTGTTTACTGTTTTAGCAGTTATTACATCTCAGTTTCTGAAAAATATCTATCTTTTGTTTCCACACTATGTTTGTGCAGTAGGATTCTGCCCTAGGAGAATCTTATCACCAAGTTATAAATCTCTGAACCCAGAGAATTTCAACAGAAATACTTATTCATTCCTAACTAGTTCGGGTTTAACACTAACACTGTAATTAAATTGTGTTTTTGTCATTTTTCCCTGCTGTTTGAGAGAAAATGTGTTCAGCTCTTTGGTATACAATGAGAACTAAGTGAATGCTAATCTATTTTAACCTCAGTGGATTTGAAGGAGAAAATAGACTTTGATGTTGGTAACTGTTTTCTAAAATAAGACTTTTAGGGGAAAATACACCTCAGAACAGTACCTTCATATCTTTATCAGAAATTTCAAATAAAAATCCTGGTTTTATTACTCTAACACAGAATAGCAAATGTTCCTGTCAGATTTTAATTGAATCACCTACTGCATGTCAAAATATTTTTTTTAATCAAGTCTTCACTTATAAAGTCAAAGTTAATGAGAGAATGTGCCTTCTACTCTCACAAACACTTAAAATTGGCTATATATGACATGTTCTCTGCTACTGTCGTCCCACACTAGGTTATCTAAATTACCACAAAGTTGTAAGTGCTCCCTTGAGGCCCCAAATAAGGTTGGCTTGCTCAAGTATTGCTTCTTCGTTTTTTTTTTTTTTTGGTGAGTGAACCTGAGCTAGGCAACAGCTCAGGCATGAATGGGAGGGGATAGTTCCTGGGAGGTGACCCTGGTCACAGGGACACAAGCACCAAAGCAAATGGTGGAAATGAGTGGGAGTGCCTTCAGACAAATTTGGAAAGCCACGTTTGATGTGTTGTCTTGTCCCTGATCATGAGTTGCCCTGGAGAGGAAGAGAGTTTTTGTAAAATGTTTTTGGAAAGACAGCAGCACCAGAGAGGTATAGACAGGCTGGGGTTGTATGTGAAATGCACAGAGACTCATTTCCTGCTCCATTTGTTCAGACTTGCACACAAAGACAGCATTTCAACCGAGGAATCAATATAGACCAAAATGCCCTGTTAGTTAGGGAGGTAGCGTGGTGATGACTGGGCCCCCTGACATACCCTGGCCATCAAAATGTTTGTTGAATTGACATTTTTAATCCCTTCCATGACAGATCCAGGAATGCACATTTCCCTTTTTCACTACAAAACTCTTTTCTTGGGCTGCCAGGACAAGAGGATTGCTGTGTAATTCCTGTGCATCCTTAGTGCCAAACCTGGTTCATTTAATGGGTTCAGACAGACAGAACTTAAAAGTGACATGGCTCTGGTGAAAGGTTTTGTTTTGTTTCACTCCTTGCAAGTGGAATAACAAATTACAGCTTTAAGCTCTTACCTCCGTTTTTAAAGTCAGATAATGTGACAATGAAAGCAGGAAGCATCAGATGAACTGGTGTGATATCTATAGAGGAAAAGTTGCGTTATATGCAACTTGCCTACTCAACAGAACACACTGTGGAAAACTTGTTTAAACTGGTACACTGAGACCAGAAAAATGCTTTGAAAAATCAGGACGAGTAAGCTTACGAAAGCACAAATCTTCTGGGAATATTGGAGAAGACAGACAACATTGACCTTTGCCCTGGCAGAAAATTAACCATTTTTTCTTGAGCAAAGAAAATCTTGTCCTAATACAGAAAAGCAGGAAAGAGTGCATGAACTTTCTTTGCAAAAGCCAGAGAAAACATGAGGAGCAGAAAAGCACAGTCTTAACAGTGGCCTCAGAAGCTCAGGCTCACACACAGAATCTTTTAGATACCCTAAGAGTGAAAGGCTCCTGGTGAGATCCTTTTCCTACCAAGGTCAAGGCCAAAACACCTTCTGATTTTGTCCACAAGATCTTGATGTTCTGCAAACAGAGGTGGTAGCAACAGAAAAATCACCATGATCAAACTTATTTACATAACCCATAGCAACATATGGGTGTTTTCTGTATATTAAAGACGCTTTAGCAACTAGATAATGAGCCACAACATTCATTTCACAGGGCATAGTGGTATCAACTAATAATGTGTCTAGGAATGAAGATTTCTGGGGGCACCGAGTTAACATAACTGTTTCTCAGGATGCCCTATTTGTAAGATTGCTTTTACATTTGCAAAGCTTAGCAGTACAATTTAAAGATGAATAAAGATCTATTTCAATACATATGCTGTCTTTTTGCCCTTGCTTGTGAGCTGTTTCTTTATGCAACACTAACTCCGTAGGAAAAACAGTACCTTGCTATATTGAGGGAAGTAAATTTTATGACTTCCTAAGCATAACTGAGATGACTGGATCGATGCATAAATGAAACACTAAATTTAGTAAGTAGAGTCTTATTCTCTAAATGTACAGTATTTATATATCTCTACACTGTGTCTTGCACTCAAAGAAGTTAGTTGAAGCTTTTCTGGAGCTACAATGATGCAGAATAATTAATTCAGATCAAGGGCTTGATTAAAAAATCTGTAGAAATTAGTATTTCTTTTCTCTCTCTCATGATAACACAGATGCCCAAGATGTAGTCTTAATTATCTAGAAAAAAATAATAATAAAGCAATGGAAATAGGTAATAATAAGGTACTCTGCTTGTTAAACCTTTTGTGCATGTGATCATCTGGAGCAGAGTACCTCAGCTGCCCAGACCATAATGTCACCTGGCTTTTCCATGATGGGATGTGCTCTGACAGACCTTTACTACTGCACTGACTACGTGGTTACTCAGCAGACTTCCCTTTTATTTATCTTTCCTCTGCATATCGTTGCTTTACTGTAATTTCCTGATTTAAAACATACAAACAAAACCGCTCTAAATTCTGCTCTCAAAGGTTTCTTTTTGACCTCATATGTAAACTGAGACTTGAGTACAAAGAAGCTTTAAAGCTTTCAAACCTATTTTTTCCAAGTACAGTGAAGGTATGGAAACTATAGTGGGCTGTGGATCAAATCACGTCTAATATCTTCAGTGCAGAAACAGGGCACTATAGAGACATGCAGGAAGCTGTGGAAAAACCCTTTGAACATTCCACATGATAGATATTGTTTTTCTTGCTCTTAATTCGCTACATCCTGTTCCTTCTGTACATCCTAAGTATCCTTTCATCCTGCAGGTCCTAAGCACCCACCAAAGTGAAACAATCCTTGTGTTTTCCACGGACTTCAGCCCATGCATAAAAATGGCAGGCAAGGCCAGGCTTCATCTGAGGTGTAAGCCAGAAAAAGAATTTCAGAATATGTTTTAAGAAGTGCAAATGCTGTCCCGCGGTGCGTGCGCGGCAGCGAGAGGCAGCGCGCAGCCCGTGCCGGCTCTCGGGTGGATCGGGCGCTGCTGTGCAGCGCAGCCCAGCGCCGTCAGAGGGCGAGCAGCAGGACTTGTGCCCGGGAGGAAACGCGTCCTCTAGCTGATAAAGTTAAAAAAAAAAAAAAA